>PVKE010004740.1:0-50268 GCA_004027555.1 Craseonycteris thonglongyai
CAGAGAGAAGGGGGAGGGCCCAGAGCAGTCTCCATAGTTGTATGTCATAAGTTTTCAACATAGTTTCATTCCACACAGGTGGGTAGGGGCGGCACAGGGCAGGAACTAAGCTGGGTGCCTTCCACATGGGAGGCACGACCCCTTGAACCAGGGACCAAACTGGGGGGCAAGAACCAAACTGGGGGCCTCCCCAATGGGAAGTACACCCCAGTTCAGCATACAGGTCTACATGGGCTAAAGCCAGGATTCAATCCTCAGTCTCTGGGGCTGCAAAGAGAGTGCTGAGCCATCCCGGCTTCCCCTTTAATTTCTGATATTAGTAATTTGTGTCTTCTCCATCATTCTTGGTTAGCCTGGCTAAAGGTTTATTATCTGTAAAATATTTTCAAAGAATAAGCTTTGGGTTATAAGGATTCTCCCTAATGTTTTTCTGTTCTCTATTTCACTGATTTGTGCTCTAATATCTATTTCTTGTCTTCAGTTTGCTGTGGCTTAAATTACTCTTCTTTGGTTACTTTCCCAAGAATGGACATTTAGATTATCAATTTTATATATCTTCCTTTTTTCCTAATGTATGCATTTCACATTATACATTTTCCTCTAATCACTATTTTTGTTTGATCCCACATATTTGATAAATTGTATTTTTATTTTCATTTAGTCAAAATATTCTTCTAATTTACCTTTAGGCTTCTTCTTTGACCCACAAGCTATTTATTTCCAAATATTTTCTAGCTGTCACTTTGTTACTGATTGTCTAAGAACATGCTTTGTAAGATTTTTAATCTTTTCAATTTGTCAAGGTTTGTTATATGGCCAGAATGTGATCTACCTAGTGAATGTTTCATTTAAATTTGAGAAGAACATATATTCTACTGCTACTGGATGAAGTACCTTGAATTTTTAAAACAAACAAATGAGCATTAATTAGAAGAATGTTAAATGACTATTCTATTAGAAGACTATTATATTAAAAATAATGAAGTTATCCTAAACTTCTAGACACTGAATCTATGAGTAAAGGCAGAGGATCAGATAGGATGGGTCCAAAAATGAACATTTTATTCAATTATCCAGGAATGATTTAATAAACAAACTTTCAGAAACATTCACAAATAAATTCTTGTTATATTGTAAATATAGTTTGCACATTGTAAAATATTTTCCTCTTGCAATTTGATGCTACCAGAAACTGAGCAGGTATGGTAATATGTATATGATTTCATATGCAAGGAATAAATGTATTATAATTTTTTCTATAATTATGATTACCTTTGGAAATATTAAAGCTTTATGCTAGTTTCTTTTTAAGAGGTAAGAAAAAGCAATGTTTGCCAAATGCAAAAAGGAAGATATTTAGTCTCCTAAAATTTTTTTTAAATAATGTTTCATAAAAATTTCCAAGAGTATTTGAAATTCTTCATTTATATGACAACAATTTCTAATTTAAAAATAACTGGAGAGAATAAAATGAGAGTAAAAGGGGGTAAAAGCACATTCCACTGACTACTGCTTTCTACAACAGTCTCTCTGAATATTATAGTCAACAAGACTCTTGCTAGCATGTTTTCATTGATGACAAAATTGTTCTTTACATAATCTAGCAACATCTACCAAAGAGAATCCACAACAACCAAATAAATACAAGGTGAAAAGTAACATAAAAAGTCAACTAATCAAATTCTAATCGATTTAACAAAATTCAATCTACTAGTCAATTGTGTTCTAAGACTTCACCCAAACCATCACACACCTTGTTATAATTTTTGTTTCTAAAACTCACCATGTTATAAATTGTTGAAACTCCCATTATATTGATTCTAAGTTAATAATGTTCTATGAAATCTCTTCCTTGTGTCTTTTCTCAATTCCTCTTATTATAATTTAAGTTAAGCAATTATTATCTTAACTTTCTATTTCCATTCAAACAATATGACTGAATAAAACTGACTTGGACAATAACTAGTATGAATGTGAAGTCAAAGAAGGGCCACATAGTATAATTTTGTTTACCAGTTCAATCAGTTATAAGCTGCTGCTGCTGCTGCTGATGATGATGATGATGATGATAAATTTAAGTGACAGCATAATTCTTAAACACAGTAATTCCTTTGAATTACCTTTTGTTGAATCATCCTCTATTGGCTGTTTGAACAAAGTAATATCCTTGAAAGTGCATAGGAATAAGACCACCTTTTCATGCTCATTTCTTATTGGTGCAATTTGCATATAAAACCAAACAGGGGTTCCTGTAAAAAAGAAAAGGAAATGACAATTGATTGTGACATAGCCACAGAACTGACTTGATCTCCTACCTTTCCTCTTCCTTCAGATACCAACTCCTAAGCCAAGAATCAGTACCAAAACAATAGGATTTTAATTGCTAAAGAGGATCAAAAAAAAAGAAACAAAAACTTTTTGGATCAACTACCAGTTGCTCAAAAGTTAAGGAACATATTTTTCAACCCAAAATATCAAAATTTGAAAGAAAAGCACATGGGATCATTTCACAATGCAGGAGCACAAATGCAGTCTCACTAGTTAAGTAAAGGCAGCATTACCTCTAAGTCTGGATCCCTACACCACTGCTGCTCTCACCAACTCCCTTTTGATAATCTCACCAAGCGTGACCACTCCCACACGCTTCTCCTTGTCACATTGAGCGATGTTTTCGATTGACTTCAACAGTAATACCTTGTGCTCTGGTAAGTATTCTGCATGCACATCTGAAGTGCTCAAATAGACTTGTAAGATAGCTCAATGGCTTTGATTGCACCCCACATCAGAGACAGGGGTCTCCTGGTGTACACAGGGCTCCACCCTTGAGCGCAGCCCTTGAGCGTCCGCAGCCCTTGAGCGTCTCAGGCATCTTTATGAGCCACTGCTTCCTGCCTCTCTCACTCAAAGCATAAGCCAGGGCTCTGTTACTAGGTTCTTCAAACAATGGCTACTGCAGACTCCAGAGGACAGTTTCAAAGCATTCAAGGTTTAGGTTTTTGACCAATCAGGAACTGGCAGTATGTCTAATAAATATTTGAAGATGAGAAATTCCTTCAAAGGAATAATTATCCACTAAACGATAAAACACTGAAAGAATGTTTCATCAGAATTTAAAAAAAAAATACTTTTTCTGTCACAGTGCAGTAAGCCTCCCAAAATATTCTACCTTAAAGACATAAAGGCTCTTGTCAGGTTTGGGGTTTGGGCAGTGAAATATGCAGCTATTAATAGTCTCTTAAGTGAGAGTTGAGAGCCTATTAGTGTCTTCCAATGAAAATCACCTCCATCCCTGCAGCCAAAAAAAGTCAGGTAAAAAATGCACCACAGAAGGGAATTTACCATTTAGACAAGATGAGGTGACTTAACTACCTGGTTCAAGAAGTCAGAGAATTAAAGAGGAGATTTCTACAGGAGAATTCAGTTCTGACATCCAGGTTCTTTGCAACCCTAGGAGGACCATACAAGGGCATGGTCCTCTCCAACATGATTACAGGATGACACAGGAAACTCGGGAATTACCACACCGTCTTCCACAGAGGCTTGTTCTTTGTGTTCTGCTCCTCATTTTACACAGTGTGTCTGGGAACTGTGAGTGATGTGCACAGTTTTATAATCAGCAGACCCACACACTAGCAGATGAGTGGCCTATCGCTGTTACAACATAGTGAGCTTGAGCAGCAGGCTTGGAAACACAGAGAAAAGAGCATTAAGCATAAGTTGTTGTCCAAGGTCTGTTAGAAATCCAACAGAAAGGTATGATGTTATAGCTCATATCTTTCTATAAAAACAGTCACAATTCAGATTTTGGCATAGAGTCAGGGGTTTGTTTGTTTGTTTGTTTGTTTGTTTGTTTGTTTGTTTTTAATTGCTTTGAGATATCATAGTGAACTTTTTTCCAATTAAACCACAGGGTCAGACTTTCCCAAGTGGGCTGAGTAGTTGCTGAGCGGCTGGTGACACATACATATTCTGGATTTGGGGTCCAGGGGGAGGGGAAGTCTGGAAGAGTTAGACAGAGAGGCCTGTAGCTACTGGAAATTCAAGGCATGGCATTGGATTATCTGGAGTGGCCCCAGCCAAACAATTCTACACCATGTGTCATGTAGACGGAAACAATCATTTTCAATCATCATTTCAGAGCCACTGTTTCTTTTCCAACAGTAGAAACAGCCTCCTGCTAATCAAAGCAATAGGCCTAAAGAATAGAAGTTGCAAACTGAAATGTCAATTGTGACACATGCTAAATAGGATACCTCAATCTCCCTATTTGCAAAATGGTGTTTAACCTAATTATTTAATGAAAGTATTAGAAGGAGTTGGCATTCAGGCATTCCCAAAATAGTTTTCTATAGACATGTGAATGTTTCTATTAACATTAAAAGAAGCCACAAGACTACATTCTTTTCAGCTGATATTCAAAACCCTTCAGCTATTTACAAGCTTTTTTAAAGCTGCTTTTAAGTCCAGTGGAACTCCATTATATTACATGGATAATATCTATCCTTCATATTAAAGAAAAAGAAAACTCAATGCAGATGCTACATAGAAAGGAGGCAGAAGTTTTCATCTATAGTACTATGGGCTATATCTCCTACTAGCTCTAAGCAGACATCTGCACAAATATAGACACTTATCTGAAAAGAACCAGACAGGCTTGAACAAAGAACTCTCATTTCAAGCCATTAAAATAAAACAAAATATCCAAACAACCTTGGAAGGAGACTTCTGGAAATGTAAAATCAAGTTATTGCTAACATGATTTAAAGGATATAAACAAACAGAATTTCCATTGCAGTATTTTTGAGACACTTGAAAACTCTGAACTTGGCTTTGATGCTTGAAAATCAGGCAAAGATTTATTTTCTGCTTAAATGTCAGAGTGAAAATGACTTTAGTAATATGGAATATTCTTAAATTGTTTCCTAATCTTGGGATACATATTTAAGCCATTCAAGTGGTAACAATATTATATGAAAATGAAAGGGGGTTTTGGCATAAGAGTATATACTACAAATTATCAATAAGTATTTGGACCTGGTGAAAAAGGCCCAGATAGCCCCCAGAGCCTGATTTTTCTCTTGTAGAGGATAGAGATGATCATTCCAAATGACTGTTTTCTAGGTGACAAGCCAATAGACATTTGGCTTTGACTTCAAGAAGAAATAATTATCTCTCCAGTCTTGATTCTAAATTGAAAGCTAGTATGTTAAGAATTTCCTTAGGTAAAACCACTAAAGATTAACGTTCCCATTATCAAGTATACTACTATGAAGTAATAACTATGCTTGTTTTTATTTCTATGACGGTCTATCAATAAAAAGAGAAACCTCAGTTCAATTCCAAATACTATATAGAAAAAATGTTTGAGGTAAAATAGAATAAATTATGCTTCACAAGATACAATAGGCATTGAACAGGGAATAAGTATTTCCAGTTGAAGTTAGCATGTGTTCCAAACTGGGGGGAAATTCTGTACCCTTCAATTTCCACTAAAAAAAATAGACTCTCCATGGAACTCAAGTAACTGGCACTCCCAAGCAACCAGCAAAATTTGTTTGATGGTTGCTTGTGATTTTGCTGGTTGCTTAAGAGTGACAGTTGTTTGAGTTCCAGTTAACAGTCTACTTACATTTACCTGGAATCTACCAATCTCCATGGATGCTGGTTAACTGAGTCTACTATAATTGCCTTAGCTATCATTTACCATTAATACTTTAAATAAATTGATTCATCTTATGACGTGACTGTTCATTTAAAAAATAAAAGTCAATTAGGGAAAGCAGCAAAAAGAAATAAAAGTAAGTAACTATTCAAAGAAAATGAATTAGAAAGGCATCCTGGCTGATGAGTATAGTAGTTAGTTTTTGATTGGTTGGTTTCTTCCTCAAATTCTGGGGGACAGTCCACACCATGAGGTCTTATGTGATTATGTAATGGACAACTGGCCGCTCACAAATCTCATCCTAGAGATCATCTCACAACAATCAATATAAATTTATCAGATGTTAATGGCCTCTTCTAAAAGTAATGACTACTTCCACTAGTTATACACAAAACAGTCTGAGTTCAGCAAAAGACCATATTGGTAAAGACTCATTTCAAGTAGATTACCCTATATATTTACATGATATCTGTGTTTATATAGAAAGGTCATCAAACATACTCAGTGATACCAATCACCTTCTCTTTTAACCATAAGAAGAAATGAATTAATTTCTCTGTCATTTTTAATTTTTGTCATTAACTATGGCACGGGTCCCCAACTACAGATCACAATGGAACCGGGCCACATAGCAGGAGGTGAGCACTGGCCAGGAAATGAAGCTTCATCTATGTTTACAGCTGCTCCTCATCACTCACATTATTACCATCTGAGTTCCTCCTCCTTATAGATCAGCAGTGGCAGCATTAGATTCTCACAGGAGCCCGAACCCTATTGCGAACTATGCATGTGAGGGATCTAGGTTGCCTGATGAGAATCTAATGCCTAATGATCTGAGGTGGAGCTGAGGCTGTGAGGCTAGTGCAGGGGGGCAGCTATGAATATAGATTAACATTAGCAGAGAGGTTTGACTGCACAGAAACCCTAGTGAATCAATTGCTTGCAGACTTATATAAAAATCCTATCAGTGAATGATTCTGTATAATGGTGAGTTGTATTATTATTCCATTTTATATTACAATGTAATAATAATAGAAATAAAGTACACAATAAATGTAATACCCTTAAATCATCCTGAAACCATCCCCAGAAAATTGTCTTCCATGAAAGCAGTCCCTGGTACTAATTGGGGACCACTGAACTATAGGATCTCTACCATGAGTATTGATTACAAAACATTTTGCCACCTGACACACAAAAAAGAAATCACATTAAAATGCATCATACTTTTCTTCCATTATTCAAAAGTTAATTTTTCATAGCTAGAATCATTTATAAATTTTTTTACTTTTACTGGCATCCCTTGTCCTTGCCAAGGGAATAAACAAAGTTTTATATTCCCTTTACACTATAGCTCAACTATCACTTACCAAAACATAACCTTAATAATTGGCACATCTTAATGATAATTTAGATACCTACTGTTTTTCTTGTACAGAAGAACTTCAAAGCAGTTTGACTCGTAGTTGTCAAAAGTCTGCCTGACTTTCTCAATGGTCTTCTTGTCAGTCAATTCCCCATACATAAAACTGGGAGGAAAAAAAATCCCTTTCAGTTTTGTCTTGTTTTTCAAATGCTACATAAAATCATACAGTTGTCTTTGTTGGTTATTCAAATTTAGTTATAAAATATAATGTTGCTCCCATAAGATGAACTAAGATATTTAAACCATGTTTTAATCATAATTGTTAAACCTCTTCCTAAAAGGTTGTGTTAGAAGTTATTTCAAACATGCAGACAGAAAGGAGAGAGAGAAGCAATTCTTGCTTTGCACAGTTCATAAATAACACAGATTTCTATGCATATTCCAAGTACTATGGTTTAGTTAATTAACACCAGTTTTGCAACAGCACCATTCAAGTTTCAGTTACCATAGAATATCAACTATGAATAATCACATAAAGTTTAAACTTCATTGTTAGCTCTGCAGTCTACAAATCGCTGATAAATAACAGATAATACCTCATGATCAGTGGCCATTCACCGCACTTCTTGCAAAGCCTTTTAGTACTGGTCAGCATGCACCTGTTATTCAGTTCACACAAAGATGCAGAGCATGTACTTCTGTTGCCTCCTTATATCCCAATGATAAATCCATGTGACATTTTACAAAAATGGAAAGCGAAAACAGAAATAGCCATCAAAGATTAAAGTCCATCAAATAAATGAAAATGATAATGCTGGAAGTGAATTTGAATTGAGCATAATTGAAGTTATAGAAAAAAAATAAATGAATGTGGGAAAATTGACATTAATGTCATTGAGAGATTCTAGCTATGCAGCCAGAGGAACTTAGTGAATGTGAACTTATCAACATAAATCAAGAAAGTGACTGTGACAAAAAGGATCAAGGTTTCACAGAGGAAATGATGTTAATTTAAAAAAAAAATCACATTAAAGAAGCCTAGGTGATAGCTCCCAATAGCAAGATGAGTTAAAGTTGATTTAAACTTAGAAAGGAGTATGGCCATTTGCAAAAGGAAAAAAATGTTCTGAAGAATATAGGAAATGTTCAAATGACCCATGATAGATCAGGCATCGGTAGCATAGTGGTAAGCATAGCTGCCTTCCAAATGACCCATGATAGTTTATTTTTATTATTAAAGATTTACTTTTATTGGTTGTTGTTTTTCTTGACAGAGAGAGAGAGAGAGAGAGATACAGTGACAGAGAGAAGGGGGAGGGCCCAGAACAGTCTCCATAGTTGCACATCATTGGTTTTTCCACATAGTTTCATTCCACAGGTGGGTGTGGGGCTGCACAGGGCAGGAACTGGGCCAGGGTCTTCACCCCGGTGAGAACTGGGCACTCCCCAGTTCAGCATATGGGTCCGCACAGGCCAGGGCTGGGATTCGATCCTTGGTCCCCATGGCTGCAAAGTGAGTTCTTAACCCACTGAGCCATCCCAGCTTCCCCGATAGTTTTTTTTAAAGAAATAAAATACTTCAATTTTCAATGTTTCTAATGTTCTAAATAACAATGTACTAAATAAACATTAGTTTTACTATTATTTTGATTTCCATGAGTTTATAAGCAACAATAAAAGAGCTTTTAACATTTTGACAAACATTGTCAATGGTCACATCACAAACATTTTTTCCATTGAGTATTAAGATAGTATTACACTGTTTCATCTTATATGGTATTTTTCATACTTCCATTCTATATGAAATTTAATAACTTTATATTACATATATAATGATTCTCATCATTTATTAAGATGTTTTTTAAAGATATGTACAAGTATGGCTAATGGGAAAATAAAGGTAACAAATGGAAGGAGATATACACTATTATTATGATTAAAGGAACATATAAAATGTATTGAACAATGAGCTTCTATATCCCACAAATTTTTTCTAACATCTGAAATTATTTATTTTTCTAAGAGAAATTCACCAAAAGTCCAATAATCTACAAAACAGAACTCAGTCAAGGACTATAAGCCTTGAAAACTCTATTCTTTCACAATCATCAGTTGTTTGTCTCATTTTAGATGCATAGTTCTACTAAGTATCATTGTCTAGATCATTTCTTCCACCAGGAAGAAAGATGTGTTACTGCGAGATACCCTGATTAAGATTTTGAAGGCTCAAGTATATGTTTATTATAGAGATTTTTTCCAGTTTTCAATGAGTCAGCATATTGCCCAGAGGTAAATCCAAATGTGGTGAGGCCTGATGCTTGTACAATTATAGGGGCCCTCTTTAAGGAAAACAATACAAAATTATAAAGCAAAATTAGGCACACAACCTTGAAAGCCATCCACTCAAGTGAGGACCCCTGAAGGTTAAGATTCATTGTTCTCATGGAAAAGCTGTCCCTGAACGTATAAATCTAGAAAATTTACAATTTAGAAAGCATAGTTTGTTAGCAAGATCCATCAAAGACTAGCAGGGTTCAACAGCAATGTTAGAGTAACTCAGACCAATCTTATGGTAACACCAACCTAAGGAACTAGAATTCTAGAAAACAAGATATAAAAGGAAGCAGATAAAGTAGACAGAAGATTGCTATAGCAACCTGTGTTCTACATTTTTTAATACATTATTTCTATCCTTTATGAAAAATGTTTTCATTGTCATTATAATAGTAAAATAAACAAGATCCTCAGAATTAAATAACAGACTTCAACTCTATAATTTTACAGCTAGACTAACACATGAAACTTCCAAGACAACCTATAAGGTGTTCATGACTAAAGCCTGGATTTCAGCTCATGTGAATTTTATGGAAATCTCTTAAAAGCATTATAATTAAATTAGAATACCGGTACCTCAGTTATAAAGCACAAAGTCCCTCCCTCCAAAAAATAAAACAGTAGTTTAATACTGTTAATAATATTCTTTACAAACAGGTAAAACTGGGATGCCGCGATGGCTCAGCAGGTTAAGAGTTCGCTTTGCAGACCTGGAGTCCAGGAATCAAGTCTTGGCTCTGGACCACGTAGACCCATATGATGAACTAGGGTGTGTCCCCCATTCAGTTCTCACCAGGGTGAGCTTCCCACGTGGGAGGCCCCCAGTCCGGTTCCCACCCTGCACAGCCCCCGCCCACCTGTGTAGAATGAAACCATTCGAAAACTGATGACATACAACTATGGAGACTGCTCTGGGCCCTCCTCCTTCTCTCCATCTCTCTCTCTCTCTCTCTCTCTCTCTCTCTCTCTCTCTCTCTCACTCACTATCAAAAATAATAAATCTTTTTTTAAAAAAAGGGGGTGAAATTTTGTAATCAACCAGTTTTCTAAATGATAATGACAATTAACTGTATTTTTAATCTAAAAACTCTTTAATACAGAAAAAACATTAAAAACAAAAACAAAATATAAGCGTAATTAAGCTAACTAAATATTTGTGTTCTTAAGAATAAGAAAAAAAAAACATTTTGTTTCAATTACTAAATATCAGGATTCTATAGTTCAAATTGAAACACAATATTCACAACTGGCCAACAGAAAAACATATAAAAAGAAAGCATCTATAATACAGCAAGCAACTAAGATCAAATTGTGAAAAATAAAATCTAATAGAATTAAAAAATAAGTTACAACTGAAAAAAGAGACTGTTTTGGAAACTGATGTAATAATGCCACTTAAGAAGAAATACAACAAAAGTTTGATTCAGCAAAAATTCTGGAGAGAACATGAACACCAGCAATTTTCCACTATGAAAATTTGATTACATATTCTTCATTATTTTATCCCTCCCAATGCTAAAATCTCCTGTCCTAAGAATATAAAGGCAATTTTTTTTTAATCCAGACTATTAAAATCTGAATACTTTTTAAAAATTGTTTTATTTCTTACATTTTTTCACTGATATTATAAATGACTTCTACAACTGCTCTGCTTATTTTTTTGGCAGGAAAAATTAGATGGACATAACCAATCCATCTCTGCTATAATATTGAGTAGTCAAGTTCTAACAGAGGGCCACTGCACTTAGAGGACTATATAATTCATGGATAAATGGTATAGCTTTTCTGACTCTTAGCTTCTTCATCAGTAAAATGATGATAATGTTGATATAACTCAGAGGGTGAATATTAAAAGGAGAAGGCACATAAAGTTGCAAATTAGAATGTGTTGTAGAATGGCTGAGTTATTACTAGAATGCTTCCTATGGGTAAAGTTAAAAGAAGGCCCCTCTAGCCCCAACCCCCTTGCTTCTCCACAATTCTAGGACAGAGGTTGGGCCATACTTGCTAATAGGCAGGGTCACTGAATCTTAAAGAGAGAAGCATGTTGCTTTGTGTGTTTTCTTTCTCTGTGAGCCCATGAGGTAGAAGTATAAACTCACCCAGGATCTGTTTCTGGATCATATGGCCACTTCTCTTGACAAACAACAAACAGGTGATGAAATTCATCTTGGAAGTAAGGGAGAAGTTTCCTCAGGCCTGGCCTAAGCCATACCCAGCTTGCCTAAGCACTTGGCAGTGTATCTTTCATGTATGCTCTTCCCTAGGAAACTTATGGGGACAGGTGGCTTTAGTTTACAGTAGGATTTACTTATTTTTGGATTCCTTGTTCTGCCATCAAAATCTCACAAACAAGCCTCATTATGACACTTCACAGTAGGGGATGGCTATGATGCTGATAAGACTTCCAAGGGACAAAGAAAGTTTACAAACTGAAATATATATAACCTAATCACAAGTTCTGCCATCTATCTCAATTTGCTAATGGTCAAACAATGTTCCTGGACTAAAACACAGCATTAAGTCATCAATAGAAAAGAATAACATTATCTACAGTCAGTAGTTCATAGGCTAACAAATGCTTCATTGCAAAAACCACACAGATTAATGAAGTTGCTAAATGTGGTTGTCAGCACAGAATCAGTCATAAGAGTAAAACCTATGTAAAAGTTAATGGGAGGATGGACTGAGATCTGTAGTCAAAGGATAAGAAAGAAGAAAAGAAGGAAGGAAGGAAGGAAGGAAGGAAGGAAGGAAGGAAGGAAGGAAGGAAGGAAGGAAGGAAGGAAGTTGAAGGAAGGAAGAAAGGAAAGGAGGGAGGGAGGGAGGAAGGGAGGGAGGGAGGGAGGAGAAAAGAAGCCTGAAGGAGAGAGGAGGAGGAGAATTTAGAAACAAATAAGAACTCAGCTTTCAAAATCTGAAAAATAGTAATTTTGGAATAAATCAAAGCATTACAGTATTTTTTGCTCCATAAGACGCACCTGACCTGCCTGGACCCGCTCTCCTTCCATGCAGCCCCTGCTTTCTGATCTGGCTGCAGGCTTCCCCACGGCATCATTAAGGTCCCCAACGTGCACTCTTCTTTGCAGTATTCGCTCCATAAGACGCACACACTTTTCCCTCCACTTTTGGGGGAGGGGGGTGCGTCTTATGGACCGAAAAATACAGTACTTTATATAGTAGATCATAACCAAAAAGTTTCACAGCCCATTAATTTATATGGGCTTAAAAGGATTTAGGTAAAGTCATGAAGGGTAAACTCATGGCATGTAATTAAGAGAATTTAGAGATAGCATGGCACATCTCTAACCTTTGGAGCGTGAACATCACTGAGGCACCTCTGCTTTCCAACACTTTCCCTCAGTGGCACTGGGTGACGAGAGCCCTCAGCCAAACTGACTGGCATTCATCATGTATAATGTGTGCTTGTTGGCTGAGATAATCCTGTGTTAATAAAACTACTTGTGAAATATATCCAATAAAGCCTCTCTTAATATCTCTGCTTCATTCTCTAATTTCATGGCTTTGGCAAAGGATTATTAATGGTCTCTTCTAGAAAACAAAAAATAGATTTTGAAAGCACCTGTCTACTCCAATCCTCCCTACTAATATGATTGGTCTTCTCACTCCTCTATCTTAAAAAATAAATAAAACAACTGGGTTTTTAAAGTTTAAAGTTAGTGAAAGATAAAATGCTAAAGTGGTTTCTACCTAGACTATGATAGTATGTCTTGAATGTCAGGCTTCCTAGGGTCATGAGATAAGATCATATGCTTTTAAATGCTATGAGTATTCCCCAGATCTACAATCTCCATTAAACATGCAATATGTTTTGTGTCTTTCAATAAACAGCAAAACACCCTAAAGGCTTAGAATGCAATTGTTAGACAATAAAATGGACTAGATTTGAAACTCTAGGAATGCTGACATGTCATAAGAATATTTATTTTAATTTTAGCTAAAACAAGAATGAGACAGTACATAGCATACATCAGATTTATTAAAATAAAAAATTTAGATACTATTACAAGGTACAAGCATATAGGAAAACTGGAACCCTCACCTCATGGCTGTACATAGTGGAAACAGAAGGCTATTTGACAGAATTATGAGAGTAGTTCATTTACAAATTCTGTATATACTCTACTATCCAGCAATCCTATTTCTGGGCATAGACATGGGGCCACAGAAGAAGTATATGGTGATATTTGTCTCCAAGTCATTTGAGGTAACAAAGTATCAGAAGTTGAAGCTCATGACTAAGAGAATAGATAAATAAAATGAAGGCTGTGACGAAACCGGAGCACTATGCAGCCATCAGACAAAAGGAAATATACTAGATTATCACAGAGCAACCAGAAAAATCTCAAAAACCTAATATTGAGTGAGAAGAGTAAGAAACAATAAATCTCACTGTACAGTATGAATTATGTGGGCCTTAAAAAAACACTATACATATTTAATAAACAAATGGAAGATAAATTAGAAAGGCATACAGTAAACACATTATAATAAATAATTATGGAAGAGAAAGGGAGATGTGTTGAAGGGGAAAAAATAAAGAAGAAAAGAAAATTAGAGAGCTTGCTCAGATAAAGTACAATGATAATATTGGGACAAACTGAGGAAGATGTTTGATTATGTTCTGTGTGCTTGGTCTAATGAGGGAAGAGTGGGGAAAGACCAAAAACGAAAACAAAAAAGAAAAAAGAAAATAACAAAAGAAATTAATCTTAGCCTCTTGCTATTGTAAAATCACAATTTAATATTTTTTAATTTTCCCATAAAATAATTCACATCTGAACATTTAAAAAAACAGGACATTAGTCTTTACCTGGTTACTAATTTAAATTTGATTGACTTTAATCCATCTAATGCAAGTTGTACATGAAGATAATATTTTTCAGCATCTAAAGTATTATACTTTTTCCTCACAAACTGACACTGATTTTTAGTTTCTTATCCTATGTTTCTCTAAAACTTGTCATTATTAAAATCGATAAAAATTCTTTGAGTTATTTAAAAGGCTATCCTCAATGAGAAATGATTTATGCCTACATTCAATGATTCCAAAACTCTGTAATAACTTATAGCTACTAACCCTCTACTTCTAAATGTGCATATCACTTTCCTCTTTCCTACTTCTGTTTCTTTGTGTCTCATATTCAAAGGCTTTTACAGATTTACACCAGAAATAGAAAAAGTTATGTGTAAAAAAAAAATGAGAATCATGATGTAGATACTGTTTTGTCAACTATGTTTTGTTTGTTTGGTTAGTTGGTTGGTTGGTTGATTTTGGAAGAATGAAGATGTGCAAAATAAATCAAAATGTCCAGTAGTAAATTTGTTTTAAAATGTTATGGCAAAGCTCTAACTTTCTAAATCATACGTTGAAAGGATAATGACATTGGAAGAAGCTAACAAGATATCATTAATTTTTTTAAAAAATGTGCTGTAGTAAACATAAAATGGTATAGCTTAATTTTAAATGGGGATGAGGAAGTTTAAAACGGAAGTACATTAAAATAAACTTTCCTTCTAAGAAAACCTGATAGGGCTCAAATATCATTTGCTCATATATCAGATGCTAGTCTTTATTGGTTTGTGAAGGCATTAACCTTATTGCAATTTTTAGATTAGCTAAATACCTTGGACATTTTACACAATCAAGTAATAATTGTTTATGTTAAGAACTCTATCATATTGAAAATACTCTCTAAAAATAGTGAAGAGGGGTTTTTCCCAGAGTGAAAAAGCATAACAGAACCCAATAAATGAAAGCATGTTATATGGAAGCATGTGAGACCTAAGTTAGGGTTTATTGCAAAGCAAGCCAATCTAATTCAACAAATATTGACACAAAACACTGACCTATGTCCAAATAGTGTGTACAAAAGTGAACAAAATGGTATCCATACTTCCAATGCATTTATAATCTGGCACTGGTGGTGAGAGGAACTCTTTTAGGGAACAGAGTGTACTAATATAACATGCCAGCATTTGTTTTTAGTGGATTTTTTGTAGGCAAAAAATGGCAGGTGCTAAAGAAAACAGGCTGGGGTGGAGGCAGATACAAAGGAAGCAAGAAGGAATGGCAGTAGGACTCATAATGCAAGGTTGTCAGGAAAAAATCCAGCCATAAATGCCTCTATTTTTCATATTTTATGCCTGGATAATTTCAGGACAGTCCTTGTATACCCAGATATGAAGCACGATACATCTCAAAAATGACCACAAATGCAATAACAATAAAAACCCCAGAGAAAAGGAAAGTTAGTGTGTGGTCAGATGATGCTGCCAAATGATGAATTCTGGAGAGTCGAGGAGGAAAGCCACATCTTGTCAAGAGAATTATAAATACCTTCAGATAGAAGATGGCACTGAAACAGGCATTGGCATGATGATGGGATGTCCACAGTCCAAGAAGAGGAAGTGGGTATGGGTGCATCTACACTCCCTGAAATTCTCTATAGAGCCTATTACATTGTATAAATGTACCACAACTTCTTTATCCAGTCATCTATCAAAGGACACTTTGCTTGCTTCCACAACTTGGCCACTGTGAACAGTGCTGCAATGAACATTGGGTACATACATATTTGCAAATTAAGGTTTTCAAGTTTTGGGGGCAGATATGCAGAAGAGGAATTGCTGGGTTGTGAATTATCAAAAGTAAAATCTTTAAAGAAAAATTAACTCAAGGAGGAAAAAAAATCCCATCTGGCCTTACTGAAATAGTGTGAAAAAAGTTTCAGATTCTCCACCTATAAGTGAGGTCATATGTTTCTTGATTCTTTCAGTCTGACTTATTTCACTTAATATGATAGTTTCAAGGTCATCCATGTTGTCACAAATTACTGTATTTCATCTTTTCTTATCACTGAGTAGTATTCCATTGTGTAAATGTACCACAGTTTCTTCATCAAGTCATCTATCAAAGAGCTGATTCTGGGTGGTGAGTACATAATGCAATACATAGATGATGTAATGTAGAGTTGTACACCTGGAAACTATGTCATTGTTACCAACCAATGCCACCCCAATAAGTTTAACAATAAAAAAAAAAGTTTCAGATTCTAAATTGGTTCCTTATATAGTTTCCTTTTCTTTTTTATGATTTTTTTTGTAATACTCTCTTTAAGCTCACAGATATAGCATATTTTTAAAAGAATTGTTATAAATAATATAAATGCCAGATTCTATTTTACATAAGTCAAACAAAACAGTAACAGTACAATGTAACCACATTGCAAAGTACGTATGATTTACAGAGAATGTAAGAACTTTACTTTGATGTCCTTTACATGGTAATGAACCAAGTCCTACTTGGTTGGGAGGGGTTGTGTACTCTACTTGGTTCAATACAGTTTCAGCAGCTCAAGAAGTGCTAAAGTCGCCAGTAGTGCTCTGACACAGGATACACCTTTGATGGCTCAGCACCAGCATAGTTCCTGACCCAAAGTAAGTTACAAAAATTATTTATTGAATGAACTCAAACTCACAGATATGCAAAAATCCTTCTTTGCAAAAATTTTCATTAATGGCTCTTAATCTGTATGTTTCCATAGACAATGTAGTCTCCTTAGTATTCTAATATAATATTTGCCCTATAGTTTTTATATGTGAGTAAATAGGTTCTGGCACCAATTCCAACGTGTGTGTGTGTGTGTGTGTGTGTGTGTGTGTGTGTGTGTGTGTGTGTGTCGGGGGGGGGGGCGGTCCTCCTCACACCAACAACAAGCAATTCTGGAGACAAAAGCTGAAGGTCTTATGATTCAAATACATATTTATTAAAAATGGCTATATCACTGTGCAGCAGGTTAAGCCTTTTAACCACATTCAGCATTTAGTTAAACTTCAGAAAAGGTTCCCAAGCTGTTCTATTACCCACCTGCAAGTGCTGCTTTTTTGCATGACATCAGCTCGATGATACCCAGAGAGTTTGCAGAAACCGTCATTACTATAAACTACAGGCCAATCTACAATCTGGGCATTTCCCAGTAAGAAACTTGATTCTAAAAAAGAAAAAAGAAAAAAAAAGATTTTTTAGTTTTAATTAACAATGTACTTCTTTCAAGTAATCAAAAAGAGAAATTTGGAAAGGTAGACAAAGGCAACTATGATTTCTTATGGTACTCGTACACACGATCAAAGATTTTCTTGACAGTGACATAATCAGTTTAACACAATCATCCAATGAGATCTGCAATAAGTACAAGATTTGCATACAAAGTAAAAACTCCATTGAAGACAAGCCAGTTTATAATACCTCTTCGCATTCAAGTACATGTTAAGCTATGAAAACAAAATATGGTTAATATTAAAGAAATGTTAATGACTATAATAATAACACCTAAAACCAGGTTAGTTTTATTAACATTAGAGCTATAGCCACTTCTCCACAAATTAGGAATACTGGACTTGATAACAGAGGCAAATTTGGATGGCTATTACAAAAATTCTATTAATGTAATTTTGACATGAAGAAATAAATTATTTTTGTCCATTAGATTGATCTTAAGAAGTCTAAATTTAAAATGCCATTGAAGAATCATTTTTTTTAATAAAACTATACAAAAATGTTATTTTCAACCACATGTGACACAGAATTTATTGTCATTTAAACTATCATTATTCTTAAAAAAAAGAAAAAAGAAACAGATTCACATCAGATTCATTCATAGTAGCCAAAAACTAAAAACAATGCCAATGTCCATCAACAAAAGACTGGACTTAAAATTGTGGCATACTCATATTCATATTCAACTGTGGGATGGTAGGGGAACTGACAGAAAAGAGGCAATAAGAACTTTCTTGGGAAAGTCATTATTCTCTACCTTTATAAACATATAATAATTTACACAGGCATATAAATTTGTCAAAACAAATTGAACTGTATACATAAGATGCAAAAATTTTACCTCATATAAATTATACCTCAGTTTTAATATAAAACACAAGAAAGACAAAGAAACAGAGAATAAGAAACTTTAGGAAAACAGTGGCATTTGAGCTGAACCTTAGTTATAACAACAGCAATAACATCCTTCTTTGGTATACAGGGTGGTTAGAGTAGAGATTAAAATAAATTTATACACATAAAAATGCTTCATGAAGTATAAATTCTACATAGTATTTTCTTTTATGTATAACTTCAATTATAAATATAATCACCAAAAATTAGCATCTTTCCCCTCTTAGCTGAAACCAGGTCCTAGTCACTTCATGGTTAGGTAACTGCAGCAGTCTACACAGCTAGTTCCCCATGCCTCAACTCATCTTGATTTTCAGTCTGGTTTTCAGACTACTATTGTCCCCCAGAAGCCCTGACTCCATTCTACCGCTTGTCATTCAGATCAAGTCTCCCAACTGGTTACATCATCAAATCCTCTGGCAGACTTACAAAGCTCTCTGAAATTCAGCCTCACCCTCCCTACCTATAGAAACATTTTTCTCATTACTCCTAAAATCCATACTATTGCAGTTAGGTCAGTTCTCTCATTATGTTCCCAAAGTATTCACTCATGATCCCCACTATCTACTTTGAGACACTACCTCCAACCCTTTGCCTATCAAAACTTTTAAGAACCAGCTCAACTCTACCTTCTCTGCGACACACTCACAAAGTACCACTCAGCCCATGTCCCCCTCTGACTACCACCATATCTTGTCTCCTACCCTCACAAGACAAACTTACCATAAGCATTGTCTCTTCTCATTGGTTCCATCTCCTCAGCTCCTATTCACTCAACTCACGCCTATCTGGCTTCTGTCCTCATCATTCCAAGAGCAAAGAACACCAGTAACCTCTCCATGTCACCAAATCCCAAGGATGCCTTTTACTCATGTCACTTGACAGTTCAGAAGCATTGGTAACTATATCCTCTTTAAAAATTTCTCAATCATTAGCTGTCATAGCACAGTCCCCTATTTCTCTGGACACTCCACCATTTCCCCTGCAGCCTCAACATTCCTTATCTAGTGAATATATATTAGAGTTCCTCCATGTCAGCTCCTCTTACACACATACGTACACCTATGTCCATAGATTCTATAACTCATCATTTTATATCTCCAAACCAGACCTCTTCTATAAACTCTAGATCTTGATATTCAAGTTGATCTGTCCCCTTGATATCTTAGATGTATCTCAGAACATGTCTATGAACTTTCATTCCCCCAAGTCAGCACAACATTGTGGAAGCTGTAATTCTACACATGAGCAGGTTCTTGAATGGATCCCTAAAAGAGGCTATCTTGAAAACATCTCATTACATTCTTTCAAAGTCACTCAAAATCCTCTCAGAGATGGACATGAAATAAAACAAGCAGTTTTCCCTCAAGGGTTCGAAGGTTGAAAACTGAACTGTAGGCCCCTAATTCAAAATGACTCACTATGAATCATCAGTGTTTCCTAGTGACTGCACATTCAATTGGGATGGAGGTTGAGGAAGGCCAGAGGGGCCACAGTTATTCATTTCAGACCCCACCCTTCAAAGATTTTGTCTTAGTTGGTTTTGGAGTGAGATCCTGACATCAGTATTTGTTTTTAAAACTTCTCTGGTGATTCTAATGTTCAACCAGGGTAGAGAAGCACTAATTTACTACTGCAATAACTCCTAGATGCTGGCAACCAAAATAGAATCTTGAAATGAATGTCAAAAATACAGATTACTAGATTTTAATACAGGCACACTGAACAGATTCCCTCAGTATGGAACCCAAAAATACAACCACAGAGGAAAGCCTCACATTCAGCCAGCTTTAGAAAACTTTAATCTAGTACCTTGTTACTCAAAGTCTGGACCAGTGTCAACTAGGAGTTCATTAGCAATGCAGAATCTGGGACCCACCCCAAACCTGATAAATCAGAACTCACATTTGCACAAGACAATCATGTGATCCCCAATCTCATGAATGCTCTCATCTTGTGCACCTTTTCCTTTTTATGGATGGGAAAGCAAGCCAGGAAAGTTAAAGTACTCAATGAATTTAGGAAAAGGGTATCTGAGGGGGGAAAACACAGAGCTAGGCTTCACTGGCTAAGACTTTCTCTTCTAGCATTCTATCCTTCCAAACTGCTATCTAAGTTTTTGTTTTGCTTTGTTTTAATATAAAGGAACCCCTTCCTCTTTACAGGGCTATTTCTTCAGACAATAGAAAAATAACTACATTCAAATTAATGCCACTGTATATTAATCCCATTCCTAAAAGAGATTATATACAAACCATAAAGTCAATCTTGGCTGATAAAAATTTTCTGGAAGAATAGAGGTTATATTCAGCAAATAAAAATAATATAAAAGGATATGACAAGTTTCTTCTCTTTCTACAGCAATTCCAGGAAAAGGATGTTTTCCTCTGAGTTGCTCCAACATTACCTATATCTGACATGATTAGACAGTTTCTTGGTTTTTAGCTTTATTTTTATAAAACCTATGTATTCTAATCCAGAAATTTCATGGACATTAACAATGATTAATGTCCTTTTTAGGGGGGTAAACCTCTACCTCTCTCTTTTTCTCCCTCCCTACCTCCATATATATACAGCTCTGTCTCTCCCCCTCCCTTCCTTCCCCTAATATTTTTCATGCAAATGTAGGGGGGTAAACCTCTACCTCCCTCTCTTTCTCCCTCCCTACCTCCCTACCTCCATATATATACAGCTCTGTCTCCCCCCTCCCTTCCTTCCCCTAATATATTTCATGCAAATGACCTTAGAGAGATATTTCAGAGTACTAGCACAGAGAAGTCTTAAAATATTTTATGAATGCTAAAACACAAAAAATTCTAGAATACTGATGAAGAAAGAAAACATGGATTGGAGGTAAAAGGAAAGAATTTCACAAACAGAAGCTAACACACCAAATAAAGCACTTTCACTAATATATAGTTTTTCTAAGATCTAAGGATGCGTTTGAGGAAAGTCAACCTGTTTTCCCTCTGATTGTCTTCTTTAGTCCTACCTTTGAGAACGCAGACCAGCCAGAAACCCTCACTCTTATTCTGAAAGCCCTAAAACGCTGGTACAGAGCTCTGCCAGCACAGGTGAAGTACAGGTAGAAAGCGGAAACCTGGCTCAGAGCTATTTCCAGCTGCTCTCCCAGATCACCGTGGGCCCTCCAGTGAGGTAGGACTTCAGTGCAGGGTTCACAGCTCCAAGTGTTTTGTCATCCCAACCTGCACAATCCTCTGATTCAAAGAGCTGAAGAATGCACATTCCAAAAACCAGTGACCAGGAAGAGAAATTTGAAGATTAAAAGCAACACAATAAAATCCACATAGAAATAACTAAGATTTTTCTAAAATGGACTGGTTCAAGAGGGCATTTCAACAATGTTGATTGTCAAATATTCATTATCAAGTAAGGTTTTGGTCTGGGATTTGTGTTTTATTCCAAATTTTACTTTGTTTCTCAACCAAATCAGACTCTTACTAAAATCTGAACCTACATATTTCTAATCCACAAGAACTAGACTAAGCTAATTACCTGACCTGTGATACTGTCTTCTGAACCTCTATAAGTAGAATAGAGAAATCACCTTTGCACTAAGTCATACTAAGCTCCCTTAGGCTGCCTTCTTCTTTAATTCACGGGAATGAAAAGAGAGCTAGACAACAAAGTGATGATGCAGACAATCTCAAGTGCATCACTCCAATCTGGCTATCTTCCTGTTTTCTCAATTTCAGGGAAATCATCAATACTCTCAAAACTCTGAAAGCCATCCTTACATCTCTTCATTCATGCTATCCAGTTCATCACTAAACTCTAATAATTCTACTAACAACTCATGTCAGATGCCTCCATGTCTCCCCATCTCTACTGCTACCATCCCAGGCCAAGCCACCATCAGCTCTTGCTTGGATTATCACAACAGTCTTGTAGCTGGTCCCCTAATATCATCTCCTTCTCTTTCCAATTCAACTCATCATTACACAACAAGTAACCCTTGTGACCATGAGATCAATCCACTGCACTTCAAATATAATGCAAGAGCCAGGCCCCTAACTGTCTCTCTGTCCTCGTTTCCAACCTTTCTCTTGTTTTTCCCACTGCAATCCAACTACATGGGCCTTGAAGCTTCACAACCTTAGCTATTCATTTTCTCTTTCTCTTAGGATTATTTATATGTTTTCTCTTTGCCAGAAATATTCTTCTGCCCACTTACCATCTAGTCACCTCTTACTTTAGGTGTCCATTTAACAGGAATTCCTTAGAAAGGCCTTCCCAGATGCCGTCTCCCATTCTAAATTAGTCCCTATTACACTTCATCAGAGCATGCTCCCCTTTTCCTTCAAAATGCTTACCACAGTTTGTAAGTATATATTTGATAGGAGTTTTTTTGAATGTCTGTCTCTCTCTACAAGACTGCAAGTTCCATGAGGTCAGGGACCATGTCTGTTTGTGTATCACTGTCAACCCACAAGTGTTTGTTAAATGAACAAATCAAATATAAAAATTCTGATTCCCATGTAAAGTCATATAGCAATAAGTAATTATTAGGGAATTAATAGATGCTGTCAAAAATATAGACAAGGACAATAATACTGGGCATTTTTCTTCAAAGAACTGACAATTCTGTAAAAACAAAAATGGGTTTTCTAAGTAGATTTCCCTGCACTCTAGACACTTGTGAATTTAAGTCATGGACTATATATAATTTTAAACTTGTCTTCTGGGTGAATAATTTCATGGAACAGTAACAACCAAACATTCCTCAAAGCACATACAACTCATTTTATTTGGGTTAAATAATGTCCTGACATGGATGGCCAAACAAAAGCATAAGTAATCTATATGTCATGTCCACATCCACAGTGTTGATTTCTGGTAGGTGTATTACCCACTTCCACTATGTCAATAACAGAATAAAAGGCTGGTATCTTTCATGTCCTTACAAATATACTTTATTGTACAGCTCTACAGCAAATAAAAATATATGTACCGTATTTTCCAGCGTATAAGATGACTGGGCGTATAAGACGACACCCTAATTTTACAGTTAAAACATAAGTTTAGGCCTATATTCGCTGTATAAGACTACCCCCCACTTCCAAGGCTGTAGTCTTATACAGCGAATATAGGCCTAAACCTATGTTTTAACTGTAAAATTAGGGGGTCGTCTTATACGCCCGGTCATCTTATACGCCAGAAAATACGGTATGTCTGTATGTATATGTATGTATGTATGTATGTATGTATGTATGTATAGTGTATATACACACACACACACTTTGTACCTTCCACAGTGAGATTAATTATTATATAATGATATTGGCAACATTAAGCAGACCATCATTGTAGGAATTTAAAATGATCAAAAAATATCTGTTAATTTATTCAGATTTGTTCAGCTGTTATCAAAGTTAAAAATATGCCTCCACTTTTTATCTTCTTCAAACTCAAAGGCACATTTTTAAATTTCAGTATTTTTTTATGGTACCGGTATTATTTTTCCATCTAGCAAAAGTGGTTCAGAACACATGAGATACTTTATATATCTAAAATTCTAGAGGTAGGAATAATAGCAATTTTGTTATAGAAATATGTCCACACACACACACAAAAGGAATGTTCAACAATTCCAGTTTTCTACCCTTAATAGTTGGTGTTTTGTTCATGAGAACGTGAATTTCTAAAAAGTATATTGGTTGGAACCATTAGAAGGAAAATACAACTGCAATAACAGCCTATAGGATTTAGAGTCTGAAAATACAACAGAAAACCTGTATCTGACTATAGATAATGACAATATTCTACTGGATTTTATTACAATATAATTTCTTAAAATACCTAAAGCCACTAATTCTGTAATCTTGAATAAACACTAAATCAGTCAAGGTATATTTATTGGGGGGGAGTATTACACATCTAATAATTAAGCATCATTTTTCAATCTTGCTTGAAATAAATAAATTGTATTTGTTCTAAAGGGATTATGTACTTTCTTTGAAGTTAACCTTTTAAGGCAATCAAACACTAATGGCAAGATAACTAATGAAGAAGTTCAACTAAAAGACTAATCTAGGAGAAGCCGGGATGGCTCAGTGGTTTAAGCACACGCTTTGCAGCCCCAGGAACTGAGGATCAAATCCCAAATCTGGCATGTGTGGACTCAAGTGCTGAACTGGGGGGTAGCCCTCAATTCAGTTCTTGCTGGGGTGAGCTTCGCATGTAGGAAGCCCCCAGTTCGACCTCCCAGCTCATGGGGGCATGCCTCCCACCCTGCTTGGCCCCCCACCCACCTGTGTAGAATGAAACCATGTAAAAAACTGATGACATACAACTATGGAGACTGCTCTGGGCCCTCCCCTTTTTCTCTGTCTCTCTCTGTCTCTGTTAAAAATAATGAAATAAATCTTTAAAAAAAATAAAAAAGAAAGATTAGTCTAACCTGTACACCTGGTAGAAAAAGAAAAGCAAGGCTTTTCTAAATGCACCTACCATGCAATTAATTTTCTAAAACTTAGTCCTATTTTTTCTTTATTTCTACTATATATGCATTAGGACCTAATTATTCAATGGAAATCAAAGGAAAGATGCAGATCACAAATTCAATTCATTTCTATCCTTTGGCCAAATTTCACTGGGCCAATCACAAAAAGAGGCTGACCTTTCTGCCTTCTTTGGCTTATCCAAGTACTGCCAGTTAAGAGAACTAATATTTCTTTGGTTCTAAGTAATAATTTTTTGTTGGTTAGAGAAGGAATATTCGTTTGGTTGGTTGGGGTGGTTTTTTTTTAAGATTTATTTTTATTGTTTTTTTGACAGAGAGACAGAGAGAAGGGGGAGGGCCCAGAGCAGTCTCCACAGTTGACAGCATTAGTTTTCCATATAGTTTCACTCCACAGGTGGGCGCAGGGCTGCACAGGGCAGGAACTAGGCCGGGAGCCTCCTGAATAGGCCCCGCCAAGAACTGAACTTGGGGCACTCCCCAGTTCAGCATACGGGTCCGCCTGGACCGGAGCCAGGATTCGATCCTTGGTCTCCAGGGCTGCAAAGTGAGAGTTTAACCCGCTGAGCCATCCCGGCCTCCCTGGTTTGGTTTTTTTTATTGTTGTTTGTGTTATTGTTTGGGGTTTTGATGTTGTTGTTGTTGTTTTCTCTTCTCCAAATAAGCCCTTGGTAAAATGAATCCAAATGTTTTTAAAACTCAGATCCTCTACCAGCTTAAGAAATCTCAACTATTAATACTTCGCTTTCTTCGGGTTAAAGAAAAATCTCCCTAATCTAATCTTATCTACAGAAATAGAAAAAGGTGAACATTTATTACACCTTTACTGTGATGAGGCACAGTGCAAGATCTGCTATCTTTGTGGTTTTATTGAGGGTTTTTTTAGTGACGCTGTAAGGTAGTTATTATAATGGAGAGTGCTAGTGTGTCACTGTGGGTACGGGCTAGAGCCTGGGCAAGAGTCTGTGTCATCAAGATGGAAACACCTTTGCTCTGTTGAAAGCACTGTTCTCTGAGCTTGGAAATGATCCACAGAGTTCCAGAAAGATTACCAGTTACCTTGACTATGGTCGCTCTAATAGAGAGAGAGAAAGCTTTAGAAATGAATAAGGAGAATATGTCACACCTTTCTTTCCTCTTTCTCAGAGAAGATATTTTGTTTCCAAGCCCAATTCTTCTCTTTGGACCTATAATTCTCTCTTTAGTCCATCATATTTATATACACTGACTACATATAATGTCAGTTATGAACATGTTCCCTGCCCTGAGATGAGTCAGTGAAGTGAACAAGCATCAGTTTACTTACTCTGCACACAGCACCTATGGAGAGTGCAAAGGAAGTACATGGCAAAATTCTGAGCCCTAAGGATTGGTAATTGGTAATTATACCTCAATACTTTTGACAGCAATGGGGAAATGCTAAAGAAATTAAGTCTGTTTAAAGCCAAAACCAATGATGAATTCTATTCTGGCCACACTGAGGTTTAGAGGACTTCTGAGAAGCACAAGAAGAGACATTATACAGACCATCAGAAACCTGGCACTAGAGCACAGAGAGGAGACACAGCAAGAGAGGGGCCAAGCTTCCTCCAAAATGGATGGTGCAGATATAAGGAAGACAGATGAAGACTGGACCTGGATGGCTCTTCATTTTTTAGAAGAGAGAAGAGGAAAAGGAGGAGAGGAAGGAGGGGATGAGGGGAGAGGAAAAAAGAAATAGAAAAGGAATAGAAAGAGAATCCAGGAGAAAGTGAAAAACATGAAATCCAAAAGCTGAACATGGATGTGGACAGGGTAGGGGGATAGTGTCAAATCAAGGCCAAAAATATAGGGACAAATAAAAGGCCTTTGAATTCACAAGGATGCTCACCTGTAACCTTCTAGGAAGCTTCAACATTATGGTGTAAACCAAGCTTGTCCAACCCGAGGCCCACAAGCCCCATGCAGCCAGGACACTTTGAATGTAGCTCAATGCAAATTCGTCAACTTTCTTAAAACATTATGAGATATTTTTGCAATTTGTTTTTTGGTTTGTTTGTTTTTTTAGCTCATCAGCTATTGTTAGTGTATTTTATGTGTGGCCCAAGAGAATTCTTCTTCCAATGTGGCTCAGGGAACCCAAAATGTTAGAACTTCTGGCATACACAGAAATCAGTTGAAAAGAGATACAAAAGGAAATGTGACCAAGTTTTAGAGGCATCATCTACAGATGGTACATTCAAAGATTTAAACTTCTAATGATAAAAATAAATAACAGCACTGATAAGATATGATGTTTGTTATGTGCCAGCACTGTTCTCAGCACTTTGCAAATATTACCTCATTTAATCTTCACCTCAATACCATAAGATACGTACTACTATTACTTTTATTCTACAGAGGAGAAAACTAGGTACAGATAGGTAAGTCACAGAGCTAGTAAGTATCAAGGCCAGGACTCCAATGCGAACCTCCAAACCTATGTCTCCTAACCAATGTAAACACTGCCCCACAAATTTTAAAAAAAAAAGAGAAAGAGAGAGAAACATTATTTTTATCACTGTATTAATGATGTGTCCCCATTGCTTAGATCAGTGTATAGCACACAGTAGGCACACCTAAATTTTTGTTGCATTAACAAATGATTCACTAAAAAGAGCATGAGGATCAAGCAAAGGGGTAGGAGTCATTTTCAGGGGAGTTTATTCTGAAATAGTTTAACCCTTGTTGAAGAATTCTTCTATTCTGTCAATGTTAAAAGTATATGAATAAACTCATTGTGCTTTAATTTGCCCCAAATAAAAAATATGCCAGCAGACAGAAAAGACTTACAAAAAATATCAGGATAAAGGTTAACTTTTCCCCTCAATCCAAGTGAGTTGTTTGATTTTCAATTAAACGTGGTGATCTGAGGCTGGCCCTGCAGTCTCCATGCAGCCCAAATCCGTTTTCCCTCTCACACTGGATAGAGCATAGGACGGAAGCTGCTCCCAAGGCAAAACTCACTCATAAGACACTTAAACTGGCAAGGATCGATTCATAATAATAAAACTTACCCTCAATAACTCCTAACTGCAAAATTGTTAAGACAAATAATTCAATTAGAATCTACAAATTTCCAAACACTTCTATGGTATATAAAACAGTCTAGCTTTTAAGCCTATGGAGATTAGCACAAAAGTGATGAAAATATTTCAGCTGTACATCAAGTTGGAATAAGAGATGAGCATAAGATCACTTGTATGTTTACCTTTCATGCTCTCAAGAGACTCATCTGATTGGTCCCACAAATGTAATTTCCATTTTTAGGTATATGCATTGATTGAATATTTTAAACTATGCAATTACCTATACAAACTTATTTAATAAATCTAGTCAGCATTGTTTTAGGAAAAAGCAATTACGGACTTAACTTAGAAGACAAAATCAAAAAGTATTTATTCAACTAGGTCTTGGTTCTATATGCTCTTCTCAGTGGAGGATCTATATCAAGTATGTGTAAGGTATGACCCATATCCTTACAGAACTTAGTTCATATACCAATGTTTTCATGACTTCCAGTTATATCATTGCCTTTCTAACCTGCTATGATTGTGCACCTAAGCTCAGATCTCAAATAAGTTATCCCTTGAAATCAATAGGACTTTGTACATAGTACTTATATTTATCTCATGGGATCATACCCCAAGAAAGAAAAAAATTCATTTCAATAAAATTTCAAATAGTTTTTCAACCATTCTTTCTTTCTAAACTATTTTGTTCTTTCTTTAATTTCCTGCTTTTTCCGTCTGAAAACTTACATCACAAAACTATTACTGGATCATATAATATGTCTCTTTATTAGTAATAGTAACCACATACAATCAAATACTAACATAATGTCTAAAATATACATTGATTTATGTGCTAGTATTACCACTGACCTCATTCAATCAAATATTTTTCAAAACTAAGCCTTTCCAATATTTCTATATTATATTCGTATAATATGAGGATATTTAAATGGTTCTTTGTAGTCATTCCTCAATGATGAAAAGGACTCATCCCACACATTAAGCCAGAGTATTTGATGGAATATGCTCTGGATATTTTTTGAGCTTTACTAAGGTATAATTGACAAATAAAATTGTATATATTTAAGTTGTATAACTTGGTGTTCATATTCATCTACATTGTGAAATTATTACCACAATCAAGCAAATTAACATATGCATCATCTCACATAGTTATCTTTTTCTTTTGTGTGTGTAACAAGAACATAAGATGAGATTTCTTTTAATTCATTTCTGCTATTGGTAAAGGAAATGTTTTATATATATATCCATTTTTTTATAGCACATCAAGACTACTTTCTCTTTAACATCAATTTCCACAACTGTCACTGGTTTTTAGTTGGTGCTATTTATGTTTATTTGATTTAACAACATAGTCATAAAATTGCCATATCGTATATTTTAATTTTCCCATTAAAACTAATTTGTTTAGAACAATTTAAAACATCTCCCAATATGTGATTTCTAACCCTACCAAATAGACAAAAGATCACTAAAAGCAAGATTCAGGTTTTCTGATTAATAGAAAACAAAACATCTTAAAGTAATATCTCCAATCATACTTTGGGGGAGTTCAATAATTTTGGAGAACTTTGAAGAATATTTGTTTTAGCTCTGTAGTTTATTTTAAAAGTCTGGATCAGGCGTCCTCAAACTGCAGCCCTCGGGCCACATGCGGCCCACCAAAAACATTTATCCGGCCTGCCGGGTGTTTTTGCCATCACTGCCAGTTCTGCTTAGCAGCGACTCGTCCCAGGCCCACAGTGCACATGTGTGGACATGCTGAGGGACAGTGAACTGGCCCCCTGTTTAAAAAGTTTGAGGACGCCTGGAGCCTCTAGATGGATAACATCAAAATACTAGAATCATATCCTAGGTTACTAAATCTGTGAACTACCTTTCAATAAAATGAAAGCACTGTCATGAACTGATTCTACTTCATCAATTTAATATAAATTAAGATATCTGCTAGAGGACTAATTTTATTGATATAAAATATATGTTCCTCCTTCCAGTCTGAATATTATTTATATGGTATTTTTCTGCAATACTTTATATTTCATATATATTACCACCACACTCAAATGGTTTATTATTACAATATATATTTTTATGTGCTAAAGTAAATGTTCTACTAGACTAAAATTATTTACATTTATTTCTTTATATTAACTGTTTTTATTAATATCCCTTTCATTTAGTCATAAAACAATGGTCACCATCAACTAACAATTAACTATATTGATCTTAACTTCCAATTAAACTTGAGGAAAAAAGAAAGAAAACAGGAAAGAGATTAACTTGGTTCACCTGTGACAGAACCTATAGTGACCTCTGGTGGTAAATCCTAACTACAGAGTTCGGGAGAACAATACATAGGAACACACCCTTTTCCTAGACTAGACACTGAAGAATGTGGAAACACTGGCTCTCCATGCTAGCAAACAGCTGTTGTCACCAATGAAAGTCAAAGATAAATATTGACTAAAGGCCTTCCTTTTTGAAATCTACTCAGTCACTGCCAATTAAAATAATCATAGCTTTCCCCTTCAATCAAAAAATACTGTCTTACATGGTTCTGTTAGTGGGGCAGTTAAAAGATGGGTAGGTACATGGATTTTGTACACAACTGACCTTTAGAATCAAGAAAGAGATAGACAACCAGGGCAATTCTAATGAAGACAGGAGTGCCCTGGGATAAACAGCTCTCTAGACAGAAAAATACTGCATTCATTATATAACCCAGCATGGGTTCTAAAACAAGAGGCAAGTCTTTGGTTTATTTATACATATAATTTAGGAACTGTCAATATAATTTCAACCTCTATATATTTTAAAAGTGAAAGTAAGACCTGAGTAAACTAACACTTCTAAAACACCATGTGGTCTTATAAATATTTCCTGAATAGAAGTTTAGATATTAAAGAAAATCTTTCAAGAAAAAAAAATGAGCCCATTTTTTTATTTCTTTTAAATTGGATAATACTTAAAGTTATTATTTCTTTTTGTTTGGTTTTTAAATCACTTGTTCTCTATTTGCTCTTCAATAGGTTCTCCTTTAAAGTCTCACTTTTTACAAATATTAATTATAGCACAGAAATAATTTTGGATATTCCTGTAAGAGATAACAGAGTAAAGAAAGTGCTGTGCATCCTGAGAATCTCAAGAAAAATGGAAACTTGAGTATATTGAACTTCCTCCCTTGAGGGTTAAGTGGCTCATAAAATACTACCTCCTGTTTTCTTCTTTTCTGAGCCCACTTTGTCTAAAGAGAAAAACATTTCTCATTTTTTCAGAATGTTTAAAATATTGAATAATTAATTTCTAATAGAAATATATTACTTTTGAAGTTATAATTTTTCAAAATGGCAACCTATTTTACTGTCACCCAAATTAACCCTTTATGCCTATTTGACAAGGAATCAAAGATAACATATGAATAAAAAGTGGTACCCAAAAACAAAGTGAGACTGAAGTCTTTAGAAATCGTTTTGTTTTGATTTTTGAGTCTAAGATTCAACCTAATAGTCGTAAGCACTATTACTTTACTTTACTTTTACCCACAAGTTTACTGCTCCCTACAGTCCAATATACATTGATGAATAACTTGCATAAATAATTGAAATTTAAACAAGGGAAGATAGCCTAATAATGTTCCAGACACAGATTCAATCAATAAGCACTGTCCATGGGGGCATTTCTAGTAGACACTGCACAGGTGTAATGAACTCACCACATAGTTCCCAAGCTTTCCTTTCCTGCCACGTTATTCCTGCTAGCTGAAAATGTAACCAAGCCTTGCTATTACATTTATACTTTTGAACTTTGCAACTTCTTGGAGTAATAATGTGCTCGCTATACCTGCTAGAACCACATGCTAAGAATTACTGTAATTCCATGTGTTTGTCTAAAATGACCTGGTTTTTTATCCTAAACCCAAAATTAAATAAATAAAAGGAGGAATTCCCTACTTCTACTATTTGAGGATTTGTCTATAAAGTATGTGTGCGTCCATCCTACTCAATGGCCCTCATTATTTTCTTTTATAGACTTTGGATCACAGTAATCATTTAAAATGCTTTCCCATAACAGACGGAGTCAACTAAATAAGAAAAATAAAAATCCAACCTCAGGAGGTGTCGAAAAACAGCAAATGGGCTATATAGTGCTATTCTAGGGCACGGAATACAGCGCCGTTACTCTGGGGAATTGCAACTGAAGTTTGGAATTTTATTTGGATCTCCTCAGTTTTAAAAGCTATACACAAATATACTACACTCATCTTGCTCTTTGTTTCTGCACCATCAAGTTCTCCTGATGAATTTTTAACTGGCTGAGATTTCAGCTCATTAGAGATACCCATGGACAAATAAATACCTGATGTTTTCTCTTTTTGTCTGTTTCCCTTTCATGCCTAATCTCAATTTCTCTTCTCTCTCTCTCTCTCTCTCTCTCTCTCTCTCTCTCTCTCTCTCTCTCTCTCTCATTCTCTCTCCTTCCCTCTCTCCCTTCCTCTCTTCCTCTGTATTTCTGTTACTTTCTACATCTCTATTTTGCTGTATGTGATAGAAGAGAGTTTTATCTCTCTGCATCTAGCTTTGAACTTCGGTGGATACCTATCTATATGTGTGCATCTCTGTGTACAATGTTTCTATTTCATCTGACTCTCACTAAATGATCTGATCTTTTCATAAAAAGAAAACGATGTTGTATCAGAAAGAAAAGCATTTCATGGGGTAAAGATAAATAGACAATTCCAGTCTAGTTCTCCCATTCTTAAATATATTCCAGAGGTTGGCTGCCTCCTTTTCTTCCTTTTTTCCCACTATAACTCATTTTCAATGTTATTAAGTTAGTGAATAATAAAATCTTCACTGTGAGAATTTTGAAGGGAATTTTCTGGTAGTCTCAGTGAAACAATTTCTCAGAGGACTTTTCCTATTTCTCTGCCAAATCATATAGAAATGGCAATTGTGGGATAGTCTCACATGAATGTGTAGACCAATTTAATACTATAAATCTCATTTCTTGAGGTCCTTCCTGTAAAAGCAATACTGCGACTCTCTAGTATTTATTACATACATATGCATATACTTACCTCTAATATCTAACACATTTCAAACAAAGCTCAGAGGTTGTGAGCCATGGTATTAAAAGTTAGCCATAAGCAATTAGCGGTGGTATGTAAAATGCCAAAACAGATAAATTTTCATTCACACATGGCGTTACCCATGTAAAGAAGCATGAAAACAATGAAGCAATTATGAATATGACTGCTGGAGAAGACAGAACATTCATTAATTTGGATGGAAGATGTAAAATGGAGGCAACAGAAGCAGATATTTCTAAGCCACATAAGGTAAGTCTCAATTTCATGGTATAACTGAAATAAAAGGTGTTCTAAAAACTGACTCATAGTTCCAATCTGTATAAGAAGCTCCAACCAAAGATGCTGAATTAGTAAACTTTAGTCAAGGAACTGTCATTTTCTCACTGATTACCTTGCAAAGAGAGCCTCTGGGTTTTATTCTTTAAAGGCTTTCTCTGAAAAGTCCTTTCACAGACCAAATTTTAAGGAGTTGAAATAACTCAAGAAGATGAGAAAGCTGAATACAAGTGATCTATCTTAAATAACTGATTCCAATAAACTTTAATTTTCCCAAACTGGTTGTTTTAACAGTAATATCCCCCTTGTACTGTGTTCTTTCTTGCATAACATTAATAGAAAGTAATGTATGAAGTAGAAATTGCCTACCATTATAATTTATATGTTATATTATCATAAAAAAATCAAAAATACATTTAAAAATCACACTGGAATGGCTAAAAATATTCTAGTTTTTTGTTTGTTTGTTTGTTTAACTAGACCAGGCCTATTAGCTATTTTTTTCAACCCAAAGAGTCTACTTTAGGCTTATATAGTACCAAATATTGACTACAGTGGAAGAAATAAAATCAAGCACCTTGAATTAAAACTAAATACCATATCTGAGCTTTATGAAAAATACCTTGGGACTTTTAAATCTATATAGTCCCAAAATCAGAGGAGATATTTGCAAGTCTAGTTTTTAAAGAGATCCTACTTTAATCATAAATATAATATAATCTGCTAATTCACAAAAAGCATAAATATATTTAATTATCATTTGAGAGTACTTCTGTCTTGTCCACTAGGCAGTGAGCTTCTTGAGTTGTATCTTAATAATTTCTTCTTATCCAATGACCCACAGAGTGTCTGTTGTATAAGGCACCCCAAAAAATAATGATTCACCTAGTGAACAAATGAATGAATAAACAATGGATTATGGAACTACACCAAGTATTTTCATTGCTTTGGTCCAAGCTCTACTATAATCAATATGCAGAAATGTCTCCCTCATAACTCTCCAACCAAGAGAGTGAAATAAAATAACAGGCCTCTAAATGAAAAAAATTAAAGGATACTTTATACACCTTGCTTGTAAAATTGAAAATTATATTTAAAAATTTAAAACAAGTGAAAGGTGTAGGTTTCAGTAAAATGCAAAGTTTATAGAGCCTTACAGTGTGAAATATATAACCATACCCATTCAGAATATCTTGACGGAAATGAATGCATAAGTGGAAGGCATTTTAAAGACACTTTAAGGCAAGTCACCTTAACGTCAGTAGCAAGATGGGATGGCATTTTTTTTTTAATTCTTTCTCTCACTACTTTAGAAGCACAGGAGCTATTGCTTTTCTTCTACATTTCTGTTTAAGTCAAATCAAATATCAAAATCAATATAGGCCAATGCCCATTAAAAAAAAAAAAAAAAAGGAAAAAGAAACTTTAAACACCAATTTAACCATAGCAATTGCCTCCCATTTTTCAAGTACACTCTTCAGTAGGTTCAATTGCAACTACTCTCCCCAGCACAAGTTTCCTCTCAGTGGTGCCCGCTGGGCCAAAAAGCCATTCTAGAGACTTAAATCTTACTAAGAAGCTACATTCCCAACTTGAGGGAAACCCTTGCACTGACATTAACTAACTCTGAGAATGTGTCCAGTCTCTGCAACTCACTGGCGGAAAAGTGTGGGAAGAGAATGAACAGGGAAAATGCCCCTCACCCAAGCGAAACTCCACTCTGTTCTCCAGACGTACCTACACCCTGCCCGCTCCCGCTTAGCCTGCTCTTGTTCTTGGCTCTGGACAGGTGGGAGGAGGGTGAGCGCCTCGTGAAGAAGGTATTCAACTAACTTTGCACCACTACCTCATTGTCACCCCATCCCAACCAGGTCGGACTGGTAACGGAGCCAGCAGGTAGGGCTGTCTGCACGTCCCTCCCCCCTCGGGGGAGCGCTGGGGTGGGAAGGACGGGGGGCGCGCGTGGGCAGGACAGAGGTGGGGGTGTTCTGAACTGCAACTCTTCTTACCGCTGGAGCGCCTGACGATGTTCTCCAAAAAGGTGTTCTGCGGTGCCACCAGCCCTCTCTTGCCCCCCGGCATCCTGGGTCTGGAGAGCGGCGGCCAGGATCCGCGGCGGGGGAGGGGGGGATGCAGGAGGAGAAGAAGGTGGAGGAAGAGGAGGAAAAGGTGGAGAAGATGAAGCCCGAAGCAGAGGGGGCGCGGCGGCGGCGGCGGGGTCCCCTCACAGTGTCTCCAGCCCGACCCGGATGAGCAGCTCTGGGGAGGAGGACCAGGCAGTTCATGGTAGTAGCGCTCCCCCGGCCGCGGCTGCCCAGACTGTGGCGGTGCCGCACACGGGGCTCGGCAACTGCAGGCTCCGCGGGGCACAGTGCGCCTGCGCCGCCCCCGCTGTCGCTGTCCCGCCGCTGCTGATGCTGAAGCTACTGCTGAGGCTGTGGCGGCGGCGGCGGCGGCCGCCTGGGCGCGGGCTCCGCATCTCTCCGGGGGCCCCCTGCCCCGGGGCCCGGGGGAGCGGAAGAACCCACGCAAGCACGTCTCTTCCGAGCCCGGGTGGCCCGGTCCCAGCCCCTTCCCCTCTCCTCGCCCAAGTCAACCCCTCTGGCCTCGCTGGATCGCGGCCGCCCGCCGAGCCCAACTTCGGCCGGGCTACGCGCCTGGCGGCCACTCCTCCCTCCCCAGAGATCGAGGCGAAGGCTGGCGGTCCATCCGGAGAGGCCGAGCCGTGGGCAAGGAAGGGGGAGAAGCAGGCAGGATGCCAAAGAGGGCGCTGGGAGATCGGACGGATCGCACCTCGGCTTCTCCCGCCGGGGTCCCGAGCCCCCAGAGCGGCCGCCGGGGTGGCGCTGTCCCCGATGAAGCGGAGCGCTGAGCAGGGACCGACGGGGCGGCGCGCGGGGACGCAGAGCAGCCACCTGACGCTACTGCCGCCCCCCTCCGGGCTTCGGCCTCCGAAGCTCAACAGAGGAGCTTTCAGCACCGGCTCTGCCCCCCACCCCACCCTCCACCGGGCGCCGGAGCCAGAGCCAGCAGGGCAGGAGCGCTCGGCGTGCGCGCGAGCAGCCCGGGGGAGCCCCAGGCTGTGTCCGGAGCCGGGAGCCGCGGCGCACAGAGGCGCTTCCCGGGGTTGCAGAGCCCTGCAGACGTGTGGCGAGCCCAGCCACCGCGGCGAAGTTGCTGAAACGGGTGCACTTAGTGCAAGGAGTAGGGGAGGAGGATGTATAAGTCACACCCCAGAGGGGAAGTGTAGTGGCCAGCGTCCGCAGCGGAAAAACTGTGAGAGGGACGGAGGAGCAGCTGAGCAGGGCAGCGAGGGGCGGACAGGATTGGACTCTAACAACCCTCTATCTGCTCGTAACAGGGGAGGTGGGGGGAACCGTTAGACACGGAGTCCAAAAGCGGGGATCTACCCCGGAGAAGGGAAAATGGCATAAGTGTGAATGTAGCAGGGAGAGGTTGTAAGAAAAGGCGGAGTTCATGCCACCGGACCTCCTTTTTATCTAAGACAGTGGTTCCCAAAGTGGTCCCGGACTAAGATCCTGTTAGAAATGCAAATTATCTGGCTCTACTCCAGAGCTAGGGTACCAGGAACCAGGGGCGAAGGCCAACAACTTGTACTAACAAGCCCTCCAAGTTACGAATGTTGCACGCTCAAGTTTGAGAAGCCCCGATCCAAGCTCCACCAGGGCCTGTGGGAAAAGGACAACCGCAAAAGCAGAACCAGGGAGTGGGGACAAAAATAGCGCTGCGGCAGAGTCAGAGGTTGATGGCAAGGCAAGTGAAGGGTGCTGGAGGCGAAAGGGCAGTTGGACAGACCCTCCCCTTATGCTGGAGTCAGAATACGCTAGGTAATCAATCCCTGTTAGAAATGGTCGAGGCCAGATTGTCCAGAAGCAGCGAGAGCCCCACGCTGGGGTTGGAGGGAACATGTCCTGCTCAGCACCAGCCCAGAACAAGAAGAAAGGAAGGGGGGCAGTGTCTGACACTATTAGGAACCCCCTAAATTACCAATCCCTGGCCTAGAGTTACCATCACTCTCTCTGCCGAGCACGCAGGGTAAGAACTCCAGCCTGTGGCTGACAGACATAAATGCACAACCATGATCCAGGATTTCACTTAGCGTCACTTGTTCCCTCTGCTCTCAGAAATGTTCGCCCATGAGCCCAAAGTTTGGACAGCTGAACAAACCCAGAAGGTTGAGTGGAGGCAAAGAACAGGTTGCTCTGCTAGAATTCTTTCTGCAAAAAAAATCAAGAGACTGCGTAATAACATAAGGCTACTTCAGCTTCCTACCTAAAGGACTGCTGGTGGTATAGTGTTCTTCCCCTGCAGCTAGAACGTCTTCTAAATACATTGGGGTGTCTTTAGTAATATAACAAGGGACTCGGGCACAGACTGAATCCTTGTGGTTCGCCTGCCTCCCACAGGAGTCAAAAATGCAGCTGAGGATGCAGCTGAGGGTACAGCTCCCTAGCTGTGGTTGGCAGGGTGTGCGTGAGCGGAGGGGAGCTGGAAATGCATCCTTAAACCACTGATGTGTCTTGTATGACTGGTGTTCATGGCTACTAGGCTAGTATACAGACTGAACATGGTCGTAGACTAATCAGCTATTCACAGACTGGGGTGGTGAACAGGCAGGATAATCTTTTTTAAATACATGCATATATAATTCATAGATTGCTATCCTAGACTTCTAACATGATACGACAATTCCGTCATCATCATTAACAGGAAATATTTCAAATATATATGTTCTTTTGCACATCATCAGCTGCCCACATCTTGCCTCTGGGTATTGATATAAAATCTCAGCTTCCCAGCATTTCCCATCTAGTATAAATATCTATGTTCTTAATCACTCCTCTGTGGGTGTATTAGCTCACACTTCTCAATGAGGAAACTCTTTTGGACTCCATTAAGACACAGTCACACAGTTACTGGTAGAATTTCCCATTCATTTCCATCTGCTGATTTAATTAAAATGACATTTATCCTTTCTTCTTTGTCCTTAATACTTGCATTGCATTATAATTTTTGGATTATTTTAATTATTGTAAAAAATGATAGTTACTAAGAATCAAACCTTTGGCTTACCCATGTTTCTTAATGTTCTCATTTAAATTTTCATCTGACAGGGAAGAAAACAGAGCCCCAGAGAGATGAAATGCCTACTCCAAGCTGACATGGTGCTTTGCAGGCTGCGCTGAGACTAGAATCAGGTCTCCTGACTCTGTAGCCAGAGCTCCTTGTAAAGAACAGAAAATAATCTGACTTTGATTTAGTGTAGTAATAACCAGCAACATCCAGCGATCTCCATTGCCATCACTGATTTGTTAGTATGAGAGACAAACTTGCAACAGCTTCTAATCAAAAGAGAGTGTAGGACATAGAGCAGCAGCGTAAGGACTGACTGGCCCTAAGGAATGTGCTGGCAGATTGCAGCAAGGTGCCAATGTAGCATTTTACAAGTGTTTTTGCAAACAGAGTCCATATGTTCTAACCAAACCACAAGACTTAACAGGTGAGAGAAAGACAGGAATCAAAAAGCTTCAATGTCACACAAAGGACTTCTTTTTATTTGTTTTATTGCAAAGATTCCATTGTATAATAGAATTGTTTGTCCCTTTCTCCTCTCTTGAGATACTATAATTAAAGTAGTATTGTCTATGAGAACCAAGAGCTCCAATACTCAGAGGTGTTCGCTGACTCCCAAGTCACACTATGAAATGAACGAAAGCTAGCTGAGCAGAGTTTAACAGTAACCAATATACAAATGAAAACTCAGAAAACTGATACATTAGGAAGTGATGGTCTGTAATTATTACTGGTTTGATGAAGGATTCTTTCATGGAAGTCCTCTCCTTTCAGGATTTTAAAATATACTTTACTTGACAGTAGCTATAATTATTCATAAACTCTCAGAAACACATGAGAAATAGGCCCAGTCTGACAAGGTTTGATCCCTTATGTGGAAATGACCTACCCTATCCCTCTTCTCTGTTTCTGAGCTAAACTCAGCATAGGTCTAAGATTCAATCTTTGGATGCTTAATGGGTGGCTGTGATGGAGGAGTGAGAGGAAAGAGGAAAGGAAAGGGCCATATGTTACTCTCTGTCCTGGCCTCCATGGTTGGTCTCATTAGCAGCACTATCAGTCCAAGCCACTGTCTGCCCCAACCCACTCCCTAAGTCTCACTCTCAGCCTCCCTCCAAGAGTGGTGAAATCTCCAGAAATCACTCAATTCCTTTGCATGCACAAAGTCCCACACTTATAAGAACCCTACTTACCCCTCCCCTCACCTTCCACCCAGAATCTAAGTTGAAAGAAAGCAAAATAAAGAGGTAGTATTGTATATAGAGACGTTCAGTGCTTAGCCTCTGGACCCCAAATGCCTGGAATTCAATGTTGCATCTGCCACTTACTAACTAGATTGACTAGGGTAAGTTATTTAGCCTCAATTTCCCCTTCTACAAAATGGAAATGAAAATGACCTATTTAATAGGGTTGTTATTAAATGAGCTCTTATTTGAAAGGCACTAAAATAATATCTGGCACGTAGCAAGTACCATATATGTTTGTAAAGTAAATAACCCTTTCATCCCTTCTACTTTTATTAATAGTAAAAGCTCTAGGCAATGGTCATTACTAATGTTAAGTAATATCCAGTTGCCTTCCCCACCTCCTTGAAATGAGTTGCGATTACAAACTAGTTCTGGTCAATGGAACGTGAGTGGAGGTGATGTATGTTACTACCTAGTGAAAGCTGGTAAGAGCTAGGACTCAGTTCCCAGTGCTCCCCTTCCTCTGATTCAGTGACTATGGAATGCTAAGAAACATAAGAAAAGCTGCCCAAAGAATTAACCAGACCTGGCCTTGACACTATAAGTAGGAAATACACTTCTGTTGTGTTATGACACTGAGATTCTGACACTCACTATTACTGTATCATAACCTAGTCTCTCCTGACTAATACTGGTTATGAACTTGTTTTAAGTACAGGATATTAGGACAATAATAATAATTCCCTGCCTGCATAATGACATCATCTTGGAAGTTCATTAAAAAACAAAAATAAAAAAAACCCACAACATCCAGGCCACAGTGCCCAGACCAAGTAAATCAGAATTTCTGAGCATAAAATCAGTAGTTTTTTTAAGTTCCCCAGGTGATTTCAATGTGCATCAAGATTGAAAACCACTGTTTGAGACAAATGTTGCACACTATACCAATGGTTCCAATCTTTTTGGTACCAGGGACCAGTTTCGTGGAAAAACAATTTTCCACAGATGGGGGCGGAAGGGGTTGTTTTCAGGATGATTCAAGCACCAGATGCAGCTTAGTTGTCCCTTGCCACTCACTGATAGGATTTTGATGAGTCTGTAAGCAACTGATTTATGATAGTCTCTGTGCAGTGAAACCTCTCTGCTAAAGTTAATCTACATTTGCAGCTGCTCTCCAGTGCTAGCATCACCACCTCAGCTCCACCTCAGATCATCAGGCAGGAGATTCTCATAAGGAGACACAACCTAGATTCCTCACATGCGCCGTTCACAATAGTGTTCATGCTCCTATGAGAATTTAATGCTGTCACTGATCTGACAGAAGGCAAAGCTCAGGCAGTAATACAAGCAATAGGGAACGGCTGTAAATACAGGTGAGCTTTGCTCACTTGCCTGCTGCTCACCTCCTGCTGTGGGGCCCGGTTCTTAAGGGGCCACGGACCAGTACCGGTCTGTGGCTCAGGAGTTGGGGACCCCTGTTCGATAGGAATTTCTTGGATATACATACTGTGCCAAGATCTCCAACTCCCAAGCATGAGACACATGGTTACACTTACCCATTGGAGACCTACCCCTAATATATCCAACTGTGAGTTTCTCCATACTTGCAGCCATTGAGCATCTCAGGAGAAAATCACAAAAGCTCCAAGACTGATACACATAAATTCAAAGCCTCCAAACTCAATTTGCCCTTGTCAGTGCAGCCAATCCTCCTTCTATACAGCCCTAATCAACTGTTCCTTCTGTGTTCCACAGTAGCGTTCCCAAAGCTTCCCCTCTCTCTTCATATTTCACATGTCACCCTCTCACCTCTCAGTCTCAGAAGATGACTCACAGAGAATGGGTCCTGCTTAGACTTCCTGCCTCGGCTCTCTCTTCCTTTTCTTCTAGGTGAACAGAAAGCAATCTCCCTCACCATGCCTCCACCAATGCTCCGTATCCTTTTCACTTGTGCCTCTGGAGGGACCTCACTTTACTGACCCTCCTCTCATTGCTCTCTCTTCAATGTTCAATATGCTTTAAGAATGCTTTCTTAACTCATTGTCCCCTCTAGTTTTTGCTCGGTCTCTCATCCCTTCATGCCAGTTTTTCAGAAGTGCAGTCTACTGTAGGTATCTCCCCTTCCTTGCCTGCTATACACTCATTGACCTACCATGGGTTGGCCTCTACCTCACTACTTCCCTGAAAATGCCTTCCCAAAGGCCAATTTTTAAATTGCCAAATCCAGAGAGGTAATTTTATTTTTAATTTTACTATACTTGCCCATGACATCTGACCCTCCACTCCTCTCTTCTTGAAACATTCTCCTACTTTAGGCTGCCTGGTTTTGAATACTGATTATGTGACCTCAGCATTTTAATTAACCTCTCTATGCCTGAGTTTATTTATCTTTAAAACGAGAATAGTAATAGTACAAGGCTGACCAGACGTACTATTTTAAATGGGACAGAAAACAACAGTACTGTCCCATTTTAAATAGTATGTATGGTCAGCCTAGTCTTAGTGGGCCAAATTCAAGGTGTCAGTAAGCTGACCATATGTACTGTTTGAAACAATACAGTACCATTATTTTATCTCATTTTAAATGGTACATCAGATCAGTCTAAATAGTGCCTACTGTATATGATTGACATTAGAATTAAATGAGATATTATTAATAATACAGGTAGACAGTGTTGCACACAAATTTCTGAAATTGGCAACTCTGAAACCTAAACATTTTTATTCAAAAATTTGTCACAACTTCATTTACCAGAAAAGCCTGACCTGAATTGTCATGAGGCTATCTGTACTCTTCTCTTTCTTTATCCCACTTGCTAATAAATTCTGATATATTTTGTTGCATAGATAGTATATGTTTGATAATAGGGATTGCTGGCCATAATCCTGAAATGGGGAGATGCGAATATACAGAAGTCCACAAAATTCTGAATTCCAAAACACAGACCTCTTTCCTGTAACTCTAAAATGACATAGCTATGTGCTAACTGGCTCTCTCTATGTGGCAATTCCACAGAGCTCCCTAATTCAACACATCCAAAACAAATTATCTGCCCAAATTTCCTCCCCCTGCAGTATTTTCTACTTCAGGAGTACTGTTTCCATTAACACAGTGGTCCACATCAGTAATTTCAACACTTCTCTGTCCCTAAACTCACATCAATTCCTGCTCATTCTACCTCCTATATATCTCTTAAAAGTATTCACTTCTCACTATATTCACTGTTGGCACTATTCAAGGTCAAGGCCCTCCTATGAGCTTAGGGTCTAGAATTATAGTTTCCCTAGTTTCTTGTACTTAAGCGAGTTCATAATCTGTATCAGTCAGGATAGGCGAGGTTATGGCACAGTAACAAATAGTACCAGAGTATCATCTTTCACTTGGGTTACTGCAACAGTACTCTAACTTGTCTCCCTGCTTCCTGTACTTTCTGGTCATGTTTTCTGAATCTCCATCTCCAAACTCCATCTCAATTCCTTCTTCACCCTTCACTATAGCTAAGGCTCTTAAAGCACAAATTTATTTATGTTACCATTCTAAGTTCCTCTTTGCTCTCACGTGAAAGTCCAAAACCCTTAGCTAGTATTTTTCTATTCTTTCCTATCTGACTCCTACTCACATATCCAGTCTCAACTCTCATCATTTCCCATTGCGACTGCACACCTTCATATATTCTTGTTCTCTACACTACTTTTTATTCCTCGTACAGTTGACCTTTGAATAACACAGTTTTTAACTACATGGGTCCACTTACACATGATTATTTTTTAATAAAAACTATAAATATATTTCTTCTTTCTTATGACATAACTTCTTAATAATATTCTTTTCTCTAGCATACTTTATTATAAGAATACAGTATATATAACACATATAACATACAAAATATGTGTTAATTGACAGTAATGATTCTGGTCAACATTAGGCTATTAGTTAAGTTTGGGAAAAATCAAAGTTTATACATGAGTTTTTAACTGCATGGTAGGTTGTTTACTGTCCCTCACCATCTCATTGTTCAAGGGTCAGCTGTACTTACCACATTTTTTCTTTCTTCCTTCACCTACATCCTGAATTACCAGGCATATTCTTCAGGTCATAGATTAGCTATGTCCTCCAAAAGGCCTTCGTTGATGCTCCAATACTTGATAAAGAGCTCTTCCTGTGTCTTCTACTAGTGCCACCATATGCTTTCTCTCCTGCAGCATTTGTCTTACTGTTATAAAGTAAAAAATAACAAACCATCTGAAACTCTAGGTATCTCCTCACCAGAACTGTCACATGCCACTCTGGCATCTGTGTGAGAATTGGGAGAAGATGTCTCCATTTGACAGTCCTAGGACCAAGGCAGGAACACCAGTTAGTAAGGTGGTTGTGGGCTGAATTTCAGCCTCTGTTTCTCCTGTTGATGGACAGCCCAGTGGGACGAAGGAGGGAGGCTTTCTAGGTGAGAGAACAAGAAGAAAGGAAAATCACAATGATAAGAAAGCATATCATATATGACAAAATAGTAGATAACTTGGACTTAAGAGAAATGGGAGATAGAACTGGAAGCACGGTTAGGGACTCCTGGGGCCAGTTTAAGGAGTTTGGGCATATTCTGAAAGGCAATGAAAGATATGTTTTGAGTAAAGAGGTAACATGGTATTTTAGGAGATGAAATCTGCATGTAATTGGTATACAGATGCATTGGAGATTCATCACACACACACAACTACATATAGTAATGGATATTAACTTGACTCATTGTGCTAATCATTTCACAATATATACAAATACCAAATCATTCTACTGTATTCTGAAACTAATATAATGTTATATGTCAACTGTACCTCAATTTAACAAAAAAACAAACCGCTTTCAGAAGAGAAAAGGCCAGGATTAAAGAAACTAGGTAAGAGACCACTGCATATAAGGAGCTGATTGACGTTTTTGGTACATTAATAAATGCCCACTCCTTACATTTAATGTTACTCTCTTGCAATCACTGCATCATCACTCCTCACCACAGCTCACCTCTTCCTGACTTCTAAATTTCAAAAGCCTAATTAGGCACTGGAAAAACAGAAGTGCAATAAGAAAAGTGAGTATGCGGTCTGACAATTAAGTTCACAAACTCATCCTAGAAAAAGTGTTACATACCTCATTGCTGAATATCACTACAGTCACCTTCAAAGTACTATCCTCAGGAAGCTATGCTCCAATGTCAGTACCTAGTCCACCCTAGCAATTTTGGAACTCTTTTCTGGACTGGCCATCAGAGCCGTCATCATATTACCCTTGATGTTCTGAATGTCATCAAAATGTCTTCCTTTCAATATTTCCTTTATCTTTGGGTAAAGAAAAAAATCATTGGGGGGGCCAGATCAGGTGAGTAGGGAGGGTGTTCCAATACAGTGATTTGTTTATTGGCTGAAAACTCCTTTACAGTGTCATGTGAGTTGGTGCACTGTCATGATGCAAGAGCCATGAGTTGTTGACAAAAAGTTCAGGTCATTTTCGTCTAAATTTTTTATGCGACCTTTTCAGCACTTCCAAATAGTCAACTTGGTTTACTGTCCAGTTGGTACTAATTCATAATGAACGAGCCCTCTGGATTTGGACTAACAGAACATTTTTACTAGTGGAAAATTGCTGACTTCCATTGTGCACTTTGACGCTTTGTTCTGGGGTTGTATTGGTACACCCATGTTTCATCACCAGTGACAACACAGCCCAAAACATCTTCTTGCTTTTCCAGAAGGTTTTGGCAAACTTCGATTCTCCTTTGCTTTTGTTCATCAGTGACTTCCTTTGAGACCATCTCTGCACACACCTTTCTCATGCCAAGATTTTCAGCTAAGATTTTCCTGTTTCTCTGTTGGCGTTCACTTGGTTTGCTACACTTCTCACAGTCAGCCGATGATTTTGACACATAATTCAATGAATTTTTTTTTGAATTATTTTATTGTTTTTGACAGAGATGGAGGCAGAGGGAAGGGGAAGAAACCAGAGCAGTTTCCATAGTTGCATGGCATCAGTTTTTGACATGGTTTCTTCCACACAGGTGGGCAGGGGTCATGCAGGGCTGGAACCAGGCCACGGGCCTCCCACATGGGAGGCACGCCCCCTCAAACCAGGGGCCAGACCAGGGCATGAGAACCAAATTGGGGGCCTCCCACATGGGAAGCACATCCCAGTTCAACATATGGTTTCACATGGGCCAGGGTCAGGATTTGACCCTCAGTCCCCGGGGCTACAAAGTGAGTGCTTAACCCACTGAGCCATCCCAGCTTCCCAATTTGATGAATTTTTGCAATGTTTTTGTTACTGTCCATCCTGACCTCTCTTCATCAATACCATTTTTTCTCTCCCCTCAAAAAAATGTTTAATCCATTTGTACACTGTTTTCTTCATGGCATTATCCGCATCGACTTCGATTAGCATGTCCCTGATTTCACTTCTACTCTTACCAAGTTTAACAAGAAATGTAATGCTTGTTTGTTGCTCTAATTCAAGCACCGACATTCTTGCAACAGCACACAACAACACGCAACAACAATGAACGCCACTCAGCAAGACCCCTCCATGTGTCAACATAAACACAGCTGTGAGACACTGATATATACCAAGGCTATTAAACCTTACAGAGTTGTTTGTACAGTGATGCCAACGTAATTGCCAGACCTTGGAAATGGAATAATGCAATGTGTACTCTTTTTTTCTCTGCCTTTTTTCACTCAGGATAATTACTTTGAAATCCAGGTATGTTTTTATGGATATTAGAAGAAAGGTGATAAGACTGTATTTCCTGGTGATTATGATACACAATAAAGTTTGAGAACTGAAGTCATGGGGCATTAATAATGGCCAAAGCATAATTTCCTTCTGGCATTTGAAGAATTCATTTATGGAGGCACAACGGTATTTTTCAATTCTTTTCTACCAGCCATCAGCCAGAGGGAATGAGCAACAGTTAGAAGGCAGGGCAGAGTCGGGCTTCATGAACCTGGGGTCTGGCACGTAATGCTTTGTGCCTCAGTTTGCTCATCTATGGAGTAAGAGTAGAACTGACCCCTTTCAGTGGGAAGGAGTCACTTGTTATTTCTTTAAACTGTTAACATCGTTAGGTTTCTGAGTACAGTGAGGTTTAGTGGTAAACTATCTGAGAAATGCAGAAAAGGGGGCATTAGGGAATCCTGGCAGACTGGGGAGGGAGCTAAGAGGTGGAGGAAACCAGTGAACAGATTTTTCTTTGACCTAAAGCTTGATCATTTTAAAGACGCTGATCTATTTACTGCTAAGTAGCCCTACATTGCTGAGAATGCAGGCTGAGGAAGTTGCCTTGCTCGGCTTGAATTCCTTGGAGGAACTCACTTAAATTCTCACAGCTTATCAGAAAAATGAGAACAAAGAAAATCAGGCATCCAGACATATAATATATTGCTGCGAGGATTAAATGAGACAATATTTAATAACCAAAACACTGGAGGCAATACCTTCACTGTGCAGCCACTTAAGAAATAGAAGTAAGAGATACACAGTTCTATAAACAGAGCCCTCTTCGTTTCAGGACTATTTAGTGGTCCATCTAACCTAGAGCAAATTAAAAAATCGAATGATCCATGGTCAGAATCCCTTCTGTTGGTCTCTCTCAGCAGTGCTTTCCCTGGGGAGGTGCTTTGTTCTGCAGACAGGCACCCCCCACCTAGTAGGGGAAATGTCCACTCAAAGTGTGCTGAGAGCTAATCTTCAGGGATCTTGTGGGTGAATTGTTAAACATAGTCACTAAGAATCAACTTATATTAGTTTACAATTAAATAAATTTAAAAATAAGGTCATACTCAAAATGTATGACTTCCTAATTATGTTACTACATTTTACTGTCATTTATACCCTTGAGGTTATTTATGCCTATTATAGCTGCATGGTGGACATTCTCTATAATAGTGTGCTACTGCACATCAATTTCCAACCCCGTGTTCAGTGATGTCGCATTGGAAACTTGAAGTCAGCTATGGAAATTGGCTAATGCTACAAATCAGGGTTTGATTTATTGTTTTGTTGACTATCGTACTTAGGAAAGTGATAGAGAAAATGCAGATTATAAAAAAATGTAAATAGAACTTAAAAGTGTTCACGTGTATAGCCAGCACACTGTAACAAAACATTTACAAGCAACAAAACATTTGAGGAAATATTCAACCAGTATTCAAAAATGATTATCCAATTCAACAAAGAAGTCACTCACATCATTGGCAAATATGTAAATTCTAGTACACATCTTCATTATTTCATTTTCATCATTAAGATTAATGAAAATATAATACTAACCAGTGTTCATGTTGGAACTACATTATCATCATTGACAATCATAGGTTGGCCGCAGACTCAAGAGTTAGGCAAAGATCAGTGAATGTATCCTGTGAGAATCAATGGGCTATATGAAATTTAAAATAAAGAATGCTGAATACTTTAATATTATTTGAAAATTATGTGCTACACATCATTTACATCAATATAATTTATAATTAATTTAAATATGCATATATGTGATACTTTTTATTTCTTGAACGTCAGCCAGAAAAGGTGAAGAGATTAAGAAGTATGAATTGGTGGTTACAAATTAGTCACAGGGATGTAAAGTACAGCATAGAAAATATAGTCAATAATATTGTAATAATTATGTATAGTGTCAGATAGGTACTAGACTTATTAGCAGAATCACTTCATATGTTATATAAATGTCTAACCACTATGCTATTAATATATATCTGAAACTAATATAATATTGAATATGAATTATAATTGAGAAACTAGGGAATGCCAGGATGGCTCAGCAGGTTGAGCACTCGCTTTGAAGCCACGGGGTCCAGGATCAAATCCTCGCCCCAGCCCATGTGGACCCATATGCTGAACTAGGGTGTGCCCCCAGTTCAGTTTTTGCCAGGGCCCTTGTGGGAAGCCCTTGGCCTGGTTCCTGCCTGCGCAGCCCCGTGCCCACCTGTGAAGTAAAACTATATCAAAAACTAGTGAAGTACAACTGTGGAGAGTGCTCTGGGCCCTCCCCCTTCTCTTTTTCTCTCTCTGTCTGTCTCTCTCTTTTGTCAAAAAAATAAAATAAAGATAAATCTTAAAAAATAATAATTTAAAAAATAATTTTTATTAAAAATAAAGTCTGAGTCAACCATTAAATATTTACTCACATATTAGTGACCAGATTCACCAATTCTGAGTCTAACAATCCCAGTGGAGACAGAAACCTCTCTTCCCAATACCTACCTAGCAGTCCAAAAAAAGGCCCTGGTGGGCCCTACCTGTGTCACATGTCTGCATGTCTATGGACGCACCAAAAACAGTTGCAAAGGGGATGCAGTACAGGAACTATTCAGCCTGGGGCATGTGCTGGGTGATGTCATACTGGATAATCACACTGATGATGAAGACAGGCACAGTTCCCAAAAAAAACCAGAAATGCTAGACAAACAAAACAAGAGATACTCGTTACAGCAGGTACACAATAAATGGTAGCCACTGTCACGTAAATCAGCTCAGAGCTTTTATGCTCAGGAAGAAAATTAGCAACAGTGTACTCATTCTGTAGTAATACATCTAACATTCTAAAATTAAATAATCTCCAATGCATTTGAATTTTCTGCTTTGCCAAGGTGCAATAAAGCTCCAGTCATTAGTTGTTTAAGATTCAATCTTTCTTTTAACCAGTGTTCTTGAGCACCTACTTTTTTAAGGAACTGGGTTAGGGACTATGGATCCACTTAAGTTTACTCTAAATGTGATAAATGGCAATCTAGCCCATCTGTTGTGTCTCAAACATCCTACTCTGAATACACTACCACTTCTTTAAAAAACAGTTTATGCCACCTCAGCTTCAGTAGACTAATTGAGCTGAATGTGTTCATAGAAGCAAACTCTCAGAATAAATCCCCAAATGTCAACGCTGTCTAGGAGGAATGAAGAAGCATATGGGATCCCAGCCATTTTTCAAATTATTCATGCCAAGGTGTCTGAGGGGGCTGGGCTCTAGAGAGCAGCTTTATGCCTCCCTGAGAAGTCATATGGTTATGTAATTCTAATTGTAACCTTGAAGAAAATGTGCATGTAAACAGTCATTGCAAAAAAGATTCTTATAAAGGGCCATTTTGATGCACTCATTTGCAGTATAAAACACTGTTATAGCCTTAAAATAGGGCAAGAATTGTCCCCTATTCTAAGAACATCCTTTGCCGGTGAACATAATGAATGTCATCCACCCTGTACAGCACCTCTGGGACCTCAGGCCAGCATCTTCTCGGGAGAGGACCATAGGGTCTTTGAAAAACTATGGCGTGCATTTTGTACTTTCCAACATGAGCAATGGCTCCTATGCTAGAAAGAAACAGATCAAAGTAGTTCAGGTATATAAACCAGAGGCAGTTTAAAAAGGAGTTTTTGTTTAAAAAATATGGGCCAAAAAGAAAACGGAGACTCAGAGAGTTAAAGAAGTCAGCTCAGCTCAGATCAAGATAGAAAGAACAGCCTGAAAGAGCACACACAGGCCAGCATCTGCATCACGGACTAACAGATGGGACAAGGAAGCTAGGAGCAGAGGGGTGAGAGCTGGCAGGATGGGCAGCCTTGAGTGCCTGGCTGTACGGTAGCAGCCATCATAGGTAATCACTAACCCTCACAACTTTCAAATTGATATTTATGCCCACATTAAAGATGGTGAGGGGAAAGCCGGGACGGCTCAGCGGGTTGAGCGCTCGCTTTGAGGC
>PVKE010004740.1:50368-62849 GCA_004027555.1 Craseonycteris thonglongyai
AAAAAAAAAAAAATGTTTAAAGATGGTGAAAGTGAGACTCAGAGAACTCAATAACTTGCCCAAAGTCACAAAGCTAATAAGCATCAGAACCAGAATTCAAATTCAGAACTCATATATGGCTGCACACCCTTTCCCCAGGGTGGCTCCAACGAAACCGGAAAGCAAGCAGTCCAGATCTCAATATTCACGGGGGCTAGATTCCAGTGTAGGCTGTCACTTATACTTGGAAGCAAAGGATGGCAGAAAGCTCTACCAGGGACATCCAACCTTTTGGCTTCCATGGGCCACAATGGAAGAATTGTCTTGAGCCACACATAAAATACACTAACACTAATAATAGCTGATGGGCTTTTTAAAAAAGGTCACAAAAAATCTCATAATGTTTTATAAATTTGTGTGGAACCACATTCAAAGCCATCCTGGGTCACAGGTTGGACAGGTTGAGAGCCAGCAGGGCTGCCAAATAAATAGCAGCATTTGGCACCATGGTGCTAGGTATAAATATTCAGTAGATGCATGGTGGACCCCTTCTCTGAAAGTATCCCCCTCTGCTATCTCAATTGTACCCAGAGTTCCTTTGGCAGCATCCATCTTCCAATCTCAGTCACATGGTACACAATGCCTTAACCTCATTGCACTATCAATTCTAGGACAGGAGTCTATGTAGCTTAAGTCAATCAGCATTCCCTACCCATTTTGTCCACGATGATTGATTTAAAGGTGACCACATTACCTAGAACCAAAGAGATGTGAAAAGACTTGACTGGACATACCTAGGAAGAATAAGCTTTCTTTCTCTTGCCTAGACAGTAGATTATGAAGACTAAAATGAAATCAACCATTCAAATACCTGGATGGGAGGGAGGGATGGTGGGAGGGAGGGAGGGAGGGAGGACATGGAGTTAAAAGGGAAAGGAAGCAGGGGAGAAGGAGGAGAAGAAGAAAGAGGAGGTAGAAGACCAAGGAGACAGGGAAGAAGGGAGGAAAAAACATATACCTGGAGTGTTCTGTATACCAAAGCTTGGTTATAGCTGAAGAATCAGGAGCAGAATGTTGGCAGGGAGAGGAAGAGAAAATAAAATTGAAGAGGCCCACCACGTGATAGAGAGGAGTGGAGAAAATGTTGATATTAATATACGCATATACCTTGCCTCTTTTCAAATAGGTTTGTGGCTGGGCGTTGTCTTTACACACCTGGGCCTTGGGCCATGCCAGGTATTTTATGCTAACAATGTGACTTATGGGGGGCCTGGGGCCATGTCATCTCTGTTTAACCTCTGGATGAGCTAGAGACTGAGTAACTAAGGACAGTCACTTCTGCCTGCTTAGCCCACAACTAGGTCTCTGCACACCTAGGTTCAGTTTGACAATACTCCATACATGTTATCACATATCATTGCTGGGAGGAATAAGCACTGTCTGTACAACTCCAGAGAAGGGGACAACTGGAAGCTTTGCACCTGGTCTCTCCTGGACTCTTCCCTACGCACCTTTTACCTTTGGCAATTTCAGTCTGTAGACTTTCACTGTATTAAACTAAAATCAGGAATATAGAAACTTTTCTGAGGTTTGTGAGTCATTTTAGTGAATCATTGAACCCAAGTGTGGTCTTTAGGACACCTGATACACAGGTCAGGACCTTAAAGGATGGTCAGGATTGCAGTACTCCACATCTGGAACAAAAGCGAAAGTAGGGGACATGAGAATTGTAGTACAAAAAGAACTTCCAAATACTTTTATGTCAACACAATCTTGACATTAGAAATGACCTTTAAGAATCTGAGATACATAGTTTAAGTACTATTATCATTCAAGAAATCAATTTCTAGAAAGAACAAATTATGTATGTATATAAATAAATACATTAATACATACATACATACATACATATTTGTAAATTTTGTAATTATTAAAGAATCTTCCTATTATATTTTCATTCATGTTTTTATAGACCTCAGATATTATATATCCTGTATTATATATACATTATAATTCTTTCTGCTAGTGAATATAAGTAATAGAGTATTTTTTCTATAATTCTCATTTTAAAGCTTAAAACCTCCATTATATACAGGATTAGACCCTTATTTTTAATCATCAGAATAATAATCATCAAACCTTAATATATGCATACTCAGTAAGTTCAATAGAAATTATGTGCAATAAAGATTTTTATAATGTATATTAAAACACTTTTTCCCAAAATTAGTTCATCTGCATTGCAACTCAGAAAGAATAAGTTGGGCAATATTTCCTATAAGTAACTAAATTATGCACTTGTATATAACATTTTGATCCTTGCTTTGCTATTAATACATTATAAACAGAAATATAATCAAGTGTGGTAGAAGAAAATTTAATACAGTGCTTTGCTTTTAGTGGATTCAACAAATGCTTGGTGAGTGAATGACTAGGTATACAATGGATGAAAGGAAGGAAAAAAACTGAAAATACACTTTTACAAAATTGTGAAGTTTATTGTAGGAACTCAAAACAGGATGATTATCTATAAAAATATCAAAATATGTAATGGAAAATGTGTTTTGATTATTATTATAAAGGTTATATGACAACTAAAAAAAATAATTGAAGGATAAACTATTGTAATTGCTATGTTTTATAAAAATATTAAAATGGTCTATTTATATTTTAATCATAGAAAAAACAATCACACTCCATATATCTATTTAATTTTTAAAACTGCAATAATGAATGCATACAAGGAAGTATAGGTGATTATTTGTAATCTTGAGTTTGAAAAGGTTTTGTGAGTCTGACACCAAAGTCAAATCATAAAGGAACAGATTAGTAAATCAGGCTAGACAAATCACAAATTTCTGTATGCTGGAACACTACAAAAACATTTAAGTTTATAAGTTAAATATTATGTGAAAATGTACAACAGATTAGTGATTAATCTCCTGAATATATATGAGATCCTTATAAATCAGTAGAAAGGTATGAAACATCCCATTTTTGAGAGATGAAGATGACTTATAAGAAAAGACAAGAGCATACGTCATAAATATTCAAAGACAAAAAAAGAGTTACATTCATTATTTTAAAATAAGTAACCATAACTATTAATATTTGGAACTTTAACAAATAAGTAATCTTTTTTTTCAAAATAATTTAAGAGTATTCAAAAAGCACAGAGTTACAACAATTTATTAATAAAATAAATCAATAAATCTGTTATCTGGACATAGAATACCTTTGCTACACAAAAGAAAGAAACCCTCAAATTCTAGTTTTATTCTTTATAAATTTAATCAATGTAAACGTTTTGTGGACAAGGATTTGTAAGCCTTTCTTTATGTACAAATCCACACAAATTTTTGACATTTTTTTCACTGCTTTCCAAATTAGTTGTAGGCATTACAAATTTATAATAAATGGCCTAAAATTTGTCTTTTTTAGCTTCATCAAGATCAACATCCTTCAGGAATGTAATTATAAAATTCCTTAAAACACTACTAGCAACTGAAATCCAGCAAAACATAAAAAGGAAAATACAGCATGACCAAGTAGAGTTCATTATAAAACTGTAAGTTTGGTTTCACATTCAAAAATCAATTGATGATATTCATCATGTTAAAGAATAAAGGAGAAAAACCACATGATCGTTTTAACTAGACACAGAAAAAGCATTTAACAAAATTCAATAGCCACGTATGATAAATTTCTGCAAATCAAAAAGAGAAACTTTTCTAACTTAACAAGGGAATTTTTAGATTCCTAACATCATATATAATTGTGAAATATTGAATGTTTTTTCCACTATATCAAGAACAAGATAAGGATGTTCACTCTCACCACATCTACTCAACACTGAATGGAGGTCCTGTGCAATGCAAAAAGGCATAAAATAGTAAATATAATACAAGTCATAGATTTGGAAAAAAGAAGTAAAACCATCTATTCATGGGTTACATGACAACTTAAGTGGAAAGTCCTAATGATCCTAAATTAATTTAGTAATGTCTCTGAGTAGAAAATCAGTATACAGAAATAAGGTGAACCATTGGAACTAACAGCAAACCATTGGGAAAAAAGATTTTTAAATGTCATTTACAATAACATCAAAAAATTAAATAATTAGAAATGTCTTTAACAAAAGACATATGCGACATCTGCAATAAAAACTTAAAATACTGCTGAGATTAAAGCAGGCCTAAATAAATGGAGCAATATAGCATATTCAGGTATCGGAAATAATATTGTTAAGATGTCAACTATATCCAAATTGATCTAGCAATTAACACAATTTTAATTACAATCCCATCAGATGTTTTATAGAAGCTGAGGAGCTCTTTTATTTATTTTTTTTTTTAAGATTTATTTTATTGATTTTTGACAGAGAGAAACAGAGATAGAGAGAGACAGAGAGAAGGGGGAGGGCCCAGAGCAGTCTCCATAGTTGACATTAGTTTTCCATATAGTTTCACGCCACAGGCGGGCACAGGGCTGCCCAGGGCAGGAACTGGGCCGGGAGCCTTCCACATAGGTCCCGGCAAGAACTGAACTGGGGGCACTCCCCAGTTCAGCATGTGGGTCCGCATGGGCCGGGGCCGGGATTCGATCCTCGGTCCTTGGGGCTTCAAAGCGAGCGCTTTACCCACCGAGCCATCCCAGCTTTCCCAGTTCTTTCTAAAATAGATAAAAAAGCAAAGAACCTAGAATATCCAAAGCTGTCTTTAAAATGGAAAATAAAAATTGAAAACTTTAACTACCTGAAATTAAGACCTACTATACAGCATTGGAATCAAGACTATAGCATTGGCATAAGGATAAAGCAAGAGATCTATAGAGAGGATAGAGAACACAAAAATAAGCCCAAATTTTTTGTCATTTAATTTTTAAGAAAGGTGCCAAACTAACCCAATAGGCAAAGAAAATTCTTTTTATTCATAGTGCTAAAAAATAATAAATATCTATATGAAATAAAATTACACCTGAACCCCTAATTCAAAAATAACTTGAGATAAATTACAGACTTAAAGATAAAAGCTAAGACTAAAAAGATGTTAAGATACATTTTAAAATATATAGGGAAAACTCTTTCAGACTTGGAGATAAGCAATTATTTCTCAGACAGGATGTAGAAAGGAAAAGTCATACAAATATTTCATTAGAATTTATTAAAATGAAAACTTCCTCTCATCAAAAGATACCATCAAAAAAATGAATAGGCAAGCCACATACCAGAAACAAATATTTGCAATACAAATTTCTGACAAAGAACTTGTATCCAGAATATATAAAGAGCTTCTAAATCAACACTATATAATAACTTCTAAATATATATATTCAAAAAAAAGGAAGTTATTTATAAAATGCTGTATATTTATTCTTACATGTTTAATCTTCAGTCACCTTCAAAGTACTCTCTCTGTTTTTCATACAAGACACCTATTAACACACTTTTTCCACTGCTGAAAACTGATTTTGATGTGCTTCTGCCATCCATTGTTTCACCTCTTCCATATCAGCAAAACTTTTCCCTTTGAGAACTATTTTTTTCCAGGAAACAAAAACAGAAAAATTGCTTGGGGCCCAATCTGATGATTAGGAAAGGTGGGGCACAGGCCTCATGTTGTTATGCTGGGTTGTTTTGTTTTGTTTTGTTTTGTATTTGTTTTGTTGTTTTGTTTTGTTTGTTGGTCAAAAACTGCTGAACACTCAGCATGGTGTGGGCAGGTGCATTGTCATGCCACACGTTGTTTGTGTAAATCACCCCTAATGAAATGGACAAACACGTTGAAAGAGTCTCCAAAATACAATTTACTGAAGCTGAACACAGCCTCTCATAATGCCAGCTGGTACAATGAGGTAGATGGGTTCCTAGAACACTCGCCTAGCAGGGGGAGCCTGAACTACAAGGGACCCTCCAGAAGATAGTTCTGGTAATTTTGGATCTTCCCTCCTATTTTTGAGGAACATCATATAATGGTAAACAGATCAATTCACCAAGAAATCATAGCAATCCTAAATGTGTAAATGCACTGAATGGATCTGGATTAGAATGAGAAAAACACAGCTGTGAAGATCAATGTTGGGCAACTGATGAAATTTTAATATGAACATGGATGAACCTTGAAACATTAAGTGAAAAAAGCCAGTCACAAAAGACCACATATCATGTTATTCTATTTATACAAAATATGCAAATTAGGTAATCCTACAAGGACCAAAGGTAGATTAGTGCTTGCTAATGGAAAGATGGTTGGGTAGAGGGGTTAGAGCTGAAGTGCTAAAAGGTTTCTTTCTGAGATGATGAAATGTTCAAAAATAGTGATGATGGTCACACATGTCTATGAATAGTCCAGAAACCCTTGATTTGTTCCCTTTAAATGGGTACATTGTATGGTATTCTATTTTCAATATAGAAGTAATTTTAAAAATCAATGGTCCTTTATGAATGCCCTCTTTCTTGTACATACCATCTAGGTATTATTCATCATTACCTTATGTCACATTGTCTGGAAACAGAGAAGTCTTGAATTATAGTGAGTATAGTGAACCAAGAGAGTGCCCTTCCAGAAAACTGTTAAGAAAGGATTGCCATTCTGATGGAGGAAAGAGTAGAGCAGGATAAAATTTAGCTCTCACGCCTAAATTTCCCCTGCAGAATTGTCCCTATCCGGAATCAAGAGGGCTGGCCTTATGTACACTCATGTTGGTCAGTCTTTGGCTGCATCTTCTTCCAGTGGCTGGAATGTTCCCAATCTCTGAGAGCAGTTATCTAGCTGGTGAAATGGGGTAGCTATGAACCAAAACACAGCAGCTGTGTTATAGATGCCCTGGTCTATTAAAGGGGGTTTGGGCAGGGTATCAACCAAATCTACTAGGTACCCCAAAGTTGACCTCATGAATGTTGGCAAATAATTAGCTAAAATAATGCATTGCAATATTGTTTTAATTGTTTTAATATAGGAGGTATATGTTTTGTTCATACAGCAGGATGTCATTATTCACTAATGGCATGGTTGAAGACCATTAGAGAAACATAAATAAATTCCAGACTACTGTGAGATGAACAGTCAACAGAAGTATGAATGGTAGAATCTAATTTTATAAATGTAGCCATACATATGCTTTGCACACATTCTTTCCCCTTTTGGGGAAGGAGGTACACAAAAATTTAAATAGTGGTTATTGCTCAGTGGCAGGATAATAGCTATTTTTTTTCCTATATTTTGTTTACTTTGTATTGCTTTGGTATAAAGAAGAAGTGGTTTCAAGTATATATCAATAAATTAATTCTCAAATTTGGATTAAAATAATGTGACCATACTTAAATACTGAGAGATTAAATAGTAAGACTCCAAGAACAAATCTGATTCTTGGAGAAGTTACCGTCCCAGCATATTGTCCTCCACTTTGCATATTCAGTTTTGTCATTACAGCTACAGCTGGTCAGGTTGGTGGTCACTGACCAACAAGAGATAGCGTCTACAGATCAAATATCTATGAACTAATTTTCAATAAAATGACCATTACATTCCAGCAACCACTCATTCCTTTTGTAACTTGTCCACCATCTCGTGTTCCCAAAGTCAAGTGCCTGAAAAGGCATCAAGTGACCAGAAGGTTGTTTGGTGGGTATACAAAGCAGATTGGGAGAAATATTATATCCAGGCTTCATGCCTGATGAACCACAGTAGACGTTCCAGGGCCTTCCTCCTCACTGCTTCTGCTGAGAGTCCAGCAGCACTGGCCACAAGCAATAGAACAGAAAGATGTGCCCCTGACTCGTTCCACACATTGGTCAAGGACTTTGGTGCAACCTGAAGCATAAAAAGATGTTGATCTAAGCCTCCTCTCTTAGAAATTTTAATTAGGCATTATTAAGATAATGAGGCTGTTAGTATGAGCAAAAGCTGAAACAAAGCCCAGAGATCTTGTCAGGGCCATGGTGGGTCATGGAAAGCTAATGTTCTGAGGCAAAAAAAAAATGCAGAGAGAAACAAGACTCCAGGAGTTCGGAGACCATGGCAGGCCAGGAAAAGGTAAAGAGCCTCGGGTCTCAAAGGTGGCTTCAGTTCTTGCCTGCCTCCCTTTATCAGCTCACAGATAGCTTCGTGATAAACCTGGGCTGAGTAGAATTTTGTTCCTTATAGCAAAAAAACTTCACTTCCCATACATTACCCCTGACTCACCACTGAGGTAACCAGAAGCCTACCCTACTCCATATCTGTTAGGAACCAATTTGGATTAATTCTCCAAATTAATTAACCTCCAAGAGAAGGGGATAGAGTGCTTCTTCAGTGTGCTTCTTTGAATAATGATAGTCTCCCTACTCTAGACTCCAAGCTTCATGAGGGCAGAAGCCCCATCAGAATTGGCACACTGGTATATACCCGGGATGGTGCCAAACACTTAGACTCTTTCAGTAAATATATGATATTTTGAATGGAGGAATCGACAAATCACCTGTATATGTTTTATTTATTATATTTAATTCCCACAGCAGCTTTGTAAGATATTTCTCTCTTAACCATGACTTATTGCAATGCAGTTGCAATGCAGTTGTCTATTGGCCTATGTAATATCATATATTTTGACCAGTTTCATCTGAAATGTTAAAATGAAGAGCAAGAATAACATTAACTTTTAGTATTCCAAGTAGTCCTTATAGTTTCAGAAAGAGCACCAACAAAATCCCTTGTTTATCAACCCTGTGCTAAGCCATTTTTGTTATTCTAATTTAATATTTCCATGAACTATATGACATCATATTACACTCTTATTTTACAGGCAAAATCCAAGGCATAGGGGAGTTATTTAACAAGAAAGGATTAAGGCCAGGTTTCAAACACAGGTCATATTTTTAAATCTTAGCTCTTTCCATTTATCCTGTACTATTTACAGGGATCTCAGAGATCCTCTGACTTACCCTTTAATTTACATGTGAGGAAACTTATAGAAATTTAAGTAGAACTTCTGACTCCTGACTCTTTCAGAGTTATGGAAACATGGATACTATTGTGCTACTGATGAAAAACTATAAGCACAAGAGAGGCTAAAGCCAGGATAATTCCTTATTGAAGTTACTGCAAGTAAACAAGGTCCTTTAATTTCTTATCCAGATATTAGAACTGCTTATTCCATTCTACCATTACAGTTGTTCCAACTAAGCATAAAAGAAAAATAACTGAAATCTCATTATCTCCTGTTAATTTTTCCATGTTAAACATGGACAAATAGGTCAATGGCTCCACCTCTCTATCTATCTATATGCATATACAATTTCCCTTGCAGAGAAAGTTACTATACTTTATGTCATCAGTTTCTCCTCATTGAAGCAAAGATAGATTTTTAATAATTTTGTAGAGCCACATATTGTCTAGGTTATTTTATCTATATACCACCTTATTAATTTAAATCCATTAAGAAAGCCTCCATTTTCCAAGCCTCAGTTCATCTGGAGAATTAAAATATTCTGTGTAAAATCTGAGTCAGTGTGAAAAGGCCGAACTCCACCATCATTCTGCACTCATGATCCCTATTCCTTCTGAGGGAGATATATGGAGGTGTGGACCAGCACCAGTACTGGTGCCCTGTATACTGACTTCTAAAACTGGCTGTAACTAGACCACTGGCTTCATCTCATGCTGATTACATTATGTACTTTTGGTCCCAGGGTGATTAAAAGTCACTGCAGCAGGACAGCACTGCTATGAATTTCATGGTGACCTAGAGTTTTCTAACTTCCAGTTTGTATTCTTTAGCAATAATACCCTTGCACCAGAGATCAGCAGAAGCAAACATCCAAAGACGAGATTTCTGTTTCCAAAGTCACGTGAGTGGAACCATGTCCATGTGGGCAAAGGCGAGGCCACATTGTGTTCAGGTTCTCCAACTGTGGTCTCAAGATATACTGGGATTCTTTTTTTTCTTTAATATATTTTTATTTTTTTATTTTTGACAGAGAGAGAGAGAGAGAGATACAGAGACAGAGACAGAGAGAGAACTGAACTGGGGGGAACTCCCCAGTTCAGCTTTTGGTTCTGCACGGGCCACGGCCGGGATTCGATCCCCAGTCCCCGGCGCTGCAAAGTGAACGCTTAACCCACTGAGCCATCCCAGCTTCCCCAAGATATACTGGGATTCTGAGATACCTTGACACACAATGTATATACACTGTGGTAACTTACTATAACTTGATGATGTCATTAAAACATTCTTACCATGACCTGGTATAGTATAAAGATCATAAACTTTAGCATACAGCATCTAAATTCAAACCCAAGTTCTATCATCCTGGTATACTACTTTGTTTACCATTGTGCTTGTACAAGTTGCTGAGCTTTTCTTTTCCTTGTTCGTCTGGGTTTCTTTTTTTATTTGCATAATAAGGACAATAATGCATTGCCTCATAATAATACCCTATGGATTAATAAGCTAATGTAGGTACTGAACCTAACACAGTACGTAGCATGTAGTACTCAATGAATGTTAGGTACGTTCATCTAGGAATAAAAGGCACTATTAAGTTCACAAAGGTAAGTAGGCCACCAACTCACATTTGAAAAAAATACTGCAGAATATATGGAAGCAAAAACATACGAATACCTGGAAAACCACCCAGAAATCAAAAGAACTCCTGGCTGTCTTCCCATGGAAATGAATTATGAGTTTCAGTTTAAAGTGTATCTTCTTAGAAATTTATCTCTTGAAGATATTTTATTTTAAGGCATGATTTAAAGACATATTTTATTAAATTGAAACTCATAGTATAAGGACCTCTTAAATTCAAACAGGAACACATGGAATTTACTATCCGTAAACACTTTTACAGATACCGGTAGATCAAAGAGAGATGCTATTCTACAAAGTCACAATTTTGAACACAAAAGAAAACTATGGAAGGGTATGATGGTGCCATGATGTATTTTATCTTCCAGTTATGTATGACATTCTTAGAGGATCATATACTTGCCAGGCCAGGCAGTATTTCCAGGCTACTATAAATCTCACTGCATTCAGGCCTGCAGTGACTTAAACCATGTAGATGGGGTCTCTATCATTTTTAAAGAGCATTGATATAACTTAGAGAGGTTCACAAACCTAAATCATAGCAACAAAACTCATAGAAGAAGCTTCTTGATGATTGCCTAAACTTGGGTGATGGCAATGAAATAACAAAGCAACTGGTACTGGTACAGGCATCTTTTAAAGGCCATTTGTTCTGTAAAGAAATTCAAGGAGTGAACTAAATTTAACCTTCTAGGCAGATGACTGACTTGAGTCTTTGGGGTGCTTTTTTTATACAGTGACAATATGCTACATGGGGTACCACAAGGTTAGTAAAACACACTAACCTTGAATATGAAAAACGTGGATGTGGTCGAATAACAGTTTGCAAACCTGTCAGTGAACATAACATCCTAAGCCCAAACTAGAGTCTTGATGATCGAGCAAGTCAAATAAAAACAAACAAATCATTGGCATGAAGTTAACTTATGAAGAAAGATGTCTTCACGAATCTATACACACAAAAGAACTAACACATCAAGGATAGGCCTAGGGCAGGCGTATCCAATCTTTTGGCTTCCCTGGGTCACATTGGAAGAAGAAGAATTGTCTTAGGACACACATAAAATATACTAACACTAGCAATAGCTGCTGACCAAAAAAAAAAAATATATATATATATATCACAAAAATATCTCATAATCTTCTTAAAAAGTGTGTGATTTATGTTGGGCCATATTCAAAGTCATCCTGGGCCACTGTGAGTTAGACAAGCTTGACCTAGGGCATATGGGGCAGTCTCAAAGCTTCTCTTCCCTCAGACGATTCATGGATGGAATAAACCCCTGAGATAGAAAAAAGAAGCTAACTGTGGAAATTCCAACTAGAAACAAGGACTTTTAACATGTTTTCTTTTTTAAGATTTATTTTTATTGTTTTTGACAGAGAGAGGCAGAGAGAGCGAGAGACAGATAACAGAAGTGGGAGGGCCCAGAGCAGTCTCCATAGTTGTATGTCATCAGTCCTAAATGTACTTTCATTCCACAGGTGGGCTCAGGGCTGCACAGGGTGGGAACCAAACAGGAGGCAGCCCATATGGGCGGTGTGCCCCCACAAGCTGGGGGCTTTCCACATGAGAGGCACGCCCCAGGTGGAAACCAAACCAAGGGCCTCCCACCTGGGAAGCTCACCCTGGCGGGAACCAAACTCAGCATATGGGCCTGCAAGGGCCGGGACTAGGATTCGATTCTTGGACCCCAGGGTTGCACTGTGAGTGCTCAACCCACTGAGCCATCCCAGCTTCCCCATGTATGTTTTTTAATAAACATTCCATTGGGTCCAGGTAGAAATGCTCTAAAAACCAGAGTATTCAGTAAATAATAGGAACACATTTCTCAAATAATGGTAGTTATTATCTTATTATGAATAATTAAAAATATATCTGTATTTTGTATCATGCTTTAAAAACTTTCACATTCATAACCTCTTTTTAACCTTCTAT
>PVKE010004741.1:0-62704 GCA_004027555.1 Craseonycteris thonglongyai
CCCTCCCCTCTCCTTTCTTTCTCATCTCTCCTCCCCTCCCTCCCCCGCTTGACTCCTCCTCTCGCTCCCCAACCCCGCCCCAGAGGCCGGTGGCCGCGGTGGGGGGCAGTGGGGGGCCCCCCGCGGTCCTGAGTGGGGGGCCCCTCCGGCGCCGACACCTGCTGGGCGGCCACATCCGCTCTGCCGGCGGGGAAAGTGGGTCAGCGCAGGGCGCCACTGCCGTGCCCGGCACGGGGGAGGGCCCCTGGGGGGGTCCCCAGGCCTCCCCCGCAGGGGCTGCATCGGGGGCTCCCTTCCTGCCCCTGAGCCCGCGGCTGGGGGCCCCCGGAGCCAGCCCGGCGCTGCGCACGTGGCTCCGGACGCCCCCTTCCCCGGGGGCGCCGCCCCTGCACCCGCTCGGTCTGGGCGGCTCGGGCCTCCGGCTCGCCGGGCATCCCTGCCCCCTAGTGTCGGCCACGGGCATCCGCAGCCGCCGGCCCCGGCCACGGCCCTGACCCCGGGGCGTCCCCTGAGCCCCCCAGCAGGGCCCTCTGGCTCCTGTCCCGCAAGCTGGTGACCCCACTTCCTCTGTTTTGGGGTGCCCCGGCTTCAGGTCAGCCAGTGTGGCCGGCTAGGGGGCCATTCTTTCCCGTTGTGTTTGTAGCTTTCCACATGGACCAGCGGGGACACGAGGGTCCCCCGGAGACCATGCCACGCAGCCCCTCAGCCAGTCGGCCCCGTGCGGTGGGGGCTCCGGAGTGAAAAGTATCTGAAACCCATTGCACCCCAGGAGTCGCACACCCCTCACCACCTCGCCCACAGGCCTCTGTGAAAACTTCTACGTCATCAATAAATGACAATTGCATCAGAAACACCTAAGTGACTCCTGACTGTGGCCCTCAGGGAGTTGGGGAGGGGTCCTGGGGGTGACTCAGGAGGGGTGAGAACTGGAGGATCCCCCACCCAGTGGGCTTCCACGGATCGCACACCTGCAGGCCCGGCTTTGAATGACTTGCTGCTCAAACCAGGTTGCCTGATCTCACCACTTCCTATGTTTGGCGACAACGGGGGCCTCACCCAACTGTGTGCATGGTTCTAAACGTCCAGCGCTTCAGACAAAGCACCCAACGCACAGACCGCTCCTAACCACGGCTCAAGAGACGCCAGGCTGTGACAAGGACTGCCACGTCGCTCAGTTCTGTTTGCATGGTCCTTTTCAGTCAGAGGTCCAGTTATCACCTTCTAAGAGCGTGTGTCACCAAAGGCCTCACCATTGCTAATGTCATGCACCTGCCACAAGTAGGAGATGTTCCTACCGGGGCTGCTAACTTTCCTGATCATGGTGGCGGAAGGAGGAGCCCAGGGCCCAGGACTCTGCTGAGTAATGCGGCTGTGTTACCTGGCAAAACTTGCTGGCCTTCTCTGGGCCTCAATTGCTTTCTAGGTTAATAGATAGAAGAGTCTTTTTCTGTCCTTCGGTCCTTCCTCTTTTGTCCTTCCCTCTTTCCTTTTCCTTCTTTTGATTTAATTTTCTTATAATGGAAAGGGTTCATTTCAGGGGATGCTGGGACAGCTCAGTGGTTGAAGGCTTGTCTTGCAATTGAGAAGTCTGGGGTTCAGTTCTCGCCCATGTGGCCCCACATCCACCTGTGTGGAATGAAACCATGTCACAGCTGATGACGTACAACTACAGAGACGGCTCTGGGCCCTCCCCCTTCTCTCTCTCTCTGTCAAAAACAATAAAAATAAATCTTTAAAAAAAACCTTAAAGAGATACCTGCTATATGATCTACCTGTGTGGAATGAAACTATGTCACAACTAATGACATACAACTAGGGAGACGGCTCTGGGCCCTCCCCCTTCTCTCTCTCTCTCTCACCTTCTCTCAAAACAAAAGAATAAAATACATCTTAAGAAAAGCTCTTAGTAAAAAACAAAACTGTCCATCCTTGAATCCACCTTTCTGTTCTATCTCTACTGCCGCTCACCTGACTCCCAGCTTATGTGAAGCAAACCCCCCACCATCCGTAACTTCCTCTGCAGGTATTTCACAACGATGTCCCTTATCTTGTGTCTTCCTGCTGTGGCTCCAAACAGCCATCACCGATCAGGTCACGGAACTGTGGGCTAACAGTGGTCGCAGGGCCCAGCGGAGCGGGTCTTGGGGAGCTTTTGCGGGGCTCCCGTGTGCGCGTGCCATGAGCGGGTGACTTTGTGGGCGCTGAGCCATCTTGAGGGGCCAGACTCATGTGTCTGAGGGTTGATCAAGGTGCTCAGACCCCCACGTGGTCTCTCCGCAGGCTAGCTGGGGCTTGCTCCCAGGCTGGGGGTGCTCTGTGAGCCCCAAGGGCCAGAAAGGGCAAGCCCGGATGCGCCTCTGCTTTTCAAGCCTCTGCTTGCGTCCTGTTGGCTGAAGTCCCATTTGCCAAAACCAGTCATGGAGCCATGCCCAGAATCCGGGGCAGGGGGCCGGGTTATAGACCTGTCCTAGGCCGTCCCAACAGGGGGTGTATTTCATGGAGGGGCCATCACTGCGGCAATGTACCCCCCAAGGTCCTAAAGCACAAGGCCACAGCCATGATCCCAGCCAGAAAAATAACCGCCAGTCTTCAATATTGACAGGATCCACTCACTATCAAGGGTTTCCCAATGGTCACATAAACATTTCCGGGTTTGTTGTTATTTGCTTCGTGTCTGTTTGAATCAGGATCCAAATAAGCCCACATGTTGCATTTTGGATCGCTCTCTCTCTTTTTTAAAGATGTATTTTATTGTTTTTTTTTGAGAAGGTGAGAGAGAGAGAGAGAAGGGGGAGGGCCCAGAGCCGTCTCCATAGTTGCACATCATTCGTGGTGACATGGTTTCATTCCACACAGGTGGATGTGGGGCCAGGTGAGGTGAGAACCAAACCAGAACCTTCTGCATGGGAGGCGAGAATCTTCAGCACCATCTCCATTACACCGCAGTTCAGCCTATGGGTTTGCACACACCGGGGTTGGGAATCGAACCCCGGACCTCGCGATTGCAAGGCAAGCGCTCAACTGCCTCCCCTGATCATCTTTTTATACGGCCGTTCTTTTCCCAAAATGTACCCACAAACAATCTAACCTTTTCTCTGGCATAGAACTCAGCAAACTTTCTAAAAAAAAAAAAAAAATCCCAAACCGGTCAAGGTAGCCGGCATCACGGGTCCTGGGCTCTGTCACTGTCGCCTAAAAGCCGTCCCAGGTGACGTGGACACCCGTGGGCGTAGCTGCATTCCAAGAAAACTTTATTTACCAAAGCAGGTGCCAACCTGCTCAGAACCGTGGCCCTGAAACTGGTCGCAAAGCCATTTCAAGTACAACCACATCAAACCCATCCCCACACCAGGCAGAGCTGAGTGACACACGTGCCCCCCATTTCGGTGTTGTTTGGGGGGTGGGGGAGGGCCAGGCGGCTCCACAACTGGTTTCTGTCTGTCCTGACTCAGAGCACGGAGTATCCAGCATGGCTTAGATGTCACCCAGATGAAAGCTGAGCATGACAGGCAGGGGACCTGCAGTACTGCAGCCGGACGCCAGAGGGCGCCGGAAACAAGTCCCGGGAAGGAAACCAGCCGCCTTAGCTGGTGAGTGAGTTCCACGCACAAACCCACAGAGGACACTTCCTCACAGGAGGTTCGAGAGGCCTCGGAACCTTCAGCCCGCTGATCGGAGAAGCCCTTGCCCGGCCCGCAGCCGTCCATACAGGTTGTGAGAGGAGACTGTTCCTCTCAGCTGCACAGAACGCAACAGAAAGCCGCCAGGCCCCTGAAGAAAACAGGTCTCCTGACCCCATCGAAGGACCCAGAGAAATCTCCAGAACCCAACCCGGAGAGAAACGGAGACCCGTTAGTTACCTGACACACGCGGAACACAATCGCCTTATAGGAGCGTAGTGCTAGGGAGGCCGGGAGGGCTCAGCGCTCAGCTGGCAATGGCAATCGCGAGGTCCTGGGTTCGATTCCCGGTTCCGGCCCGTGCAAACCCATAGGCTGAAGTGCAGCGCAACTGGTCGCCACCGCGATGGCTCAGCGGCGAAGGAGCTCGCCTCCCACGTGGGAGGCCCCCCGGTTTGGTTCCGGCCCGCGTGGCCCCACGTCCACCTGTGTGGAAGGAAACCATGTCACCACTAAGGATGGACAACTATGGAGACGGCTCTGGGCCCTCCCCCTTCTCTCTCTCTCTCCTTCTTTCAAAAACAATAAAATAAATATAATTACGGCGTGGCCTCCAGTTTACAAGGGCCGCCCACACGTCTTAGGGCCTCCTGCCCCAAGTGAGGGCTCTGTGGGCCTTTTGCCGCCATAAGAAATAAATGTGCCCAAAGTCCCATGGCTACCACATGACGAGGCCACACGGAGCCCAGCACTCCTGGCATAGAGCTGAGTCTCAGAGCAGGGCCCCCTGTCCCTTGTCCCGTGACCCAGGGGCAGGTGGGGGGCTAGATGGGCCAGGGATAACAGAGTCCCCCTGCCCGCTTGGGGCACCCACAGTCCTGTGACGGTCCCCAGCTTTCATGTAGGCTCGGCACTGACCTGTCCCCCACTGTCGCCTTTAATCCTGATTTAGGGCGCTCCAACCTGCAGGACGCTTAAGCCTGCGGAATGGGCCGTGGTAATACCCTAGGGGCTTAGCGTGAAGTGAATTCTCTCCAAGCTCTGGAGTCTAGAGACCCTTGGGTAAGGTGACCAGACGTCCCGCTTTTGGCGGGACAGTCCCAATTTTTAACAATTTGTCCCGCGTCCTGCGGCGTTTTAAAAAGTCCCGATTTTTGGAAAGAATGCATGACAAGCTAGGGAACGGCGGGAGATAGACCCAGTTTTTAATCAAGAACCCCCTCCCCCCGGTCAATGGTGTCCCGCGTTACCAATGTGAAAATCTGGTCACCTTAGTCTTGGGGAACCCAGGATTCCAAGGGCGCACTGGAGGACGTGAGTGCGCACGGTCTCTGTGTTCGCGGTCGGGTCCCAGGCCCAGCGCAGGTACAGGGAGCCTTGTCCCAGTCAGAGAGGAACCCCCTGCTCCCCCTGCCTGGACCCTTTGGTGGAAAATGCTGCGTGACACATTTTTTCTTCAGGGGTCAGAGTGTGGGCCTTTTGCAGCCATAGAAAATAAATGTGCTCACATGACGGGGCCACACGGAGCCCAGGACTCCTGGCATAGGGCTGAGTCGCAGAGCAGGGCCCCCTGTCCCTTGTCCCGTGACCCGGGGGGCAGGTGGGGGGCTAGATGGGCAAGGGCGGGAAGGTGTCCCTGGCCTCTGACTTTGTATCTTGTACATGGGAGGCGTGCTCACAAAATACGGTGACGTGACTACATCTAAAAACAACTGTTACAGGAAAAGACACATGGCCGTGAATTCCCCTCAGAACCTGCCCCCTGGCTTTGAACACACGTATCCCATCGCTCTCGCCACTCTCTGAAGCGGTTCTGGAAGCTCTTTTGTGACGGTCTTCAGTGGCGCTGTCATGGCAGCCTCGATGTCCTGAATCCATTCACGACGTTGACCTTTCATGGTTATTTGAGTTTGGGGAAGAGCACAAGTCACATGGGGCCAGATCCGATGACTAAGGCGGATGAGGACCCACTGTCATGTTGTTACTAGATAGGAATCGCCGTACGAGAAGCCACGTGTGGCCTGAATCGATCCAGGACATCGAGGCAGCCATGACAGCGCCATGGAAGAGCTTCCAGAACCGCTTCAGAAAGTGGCCAGAGCAATGGGATACGTGTGTTCGAAGCCAGGGGGAGGATTTTGAGGGGGGTTAAGGGCAGCAACGCATCCTTTACTAGAAGACATTTTTTAAATTTACACATGCACTGTATTTTTTTAAAAGATTTTTATTGTTTGAGAGAAGGTGAGAGAGAGAAAGAGAGAGAAAGGAGGTGGGCCCAGAACAGTCTGCTTGGCTGTCCATCATGAGTGGGGACATGGTTTCAGTCCACACAGGTGGATGTGGGGCCGTGCGGGGTGGGAACTGAACTGGGGGCTCCTTCATGGGACTCGAGAACCTTCCACTCTGACGTCTGGTCCGCCGCAGTTCAGCAGATGGGTTTGCACGGGCCGGGGCTGGGAATCGAACCCCGGACCTCGTGATTGGGAGACAAGCCCTCAACCACTGAGTGATCCAGGCCTCCTGAACATTCCCCTCTGACACCGGACTACCAGGCGGTCTGCTCCCCTGCACACGGCCGGGGACACGCACGTCCACAGAAGACAGAGGGGCTCAGTGACCAGGGGGACAAGTGTTGGGCCCCACCTGAGGCAGACTTGCGGCCACCACTTGTCCAAGAAGCGCTTCGGGGAGCGCCTGCCATGGGCCCACCCGACAGTGACAGCTGAGGCAGGGGGCCCCGCCTCTCACAGGCCGGAATGCTTGCTCACGGGGGCCAAGGCAGGCAGGCACCCCTCGAATAGGAGTCCCCGGCCACCCAACACGGGACATACCCAGAGTCAGTGCTGTTGTGACGCCCACAGGTGGACAGAGCCAAGCGCACGTTCCCAGATGGCTGGGAGGAGGCAGCCCTGAGCCACGCCAGGGTCCAGCTGCCCAGACTCGGCATCCGCTCTGGGGACGCCGGGCCCCTGGGGGTCTGCCTGCTGCTTCCCCAGGTCCTTCCTCAGCTCTGGGGTGTGTGTGGGTGTGTGTGGGGGGGTGTTGCCCGCCTTTCTGGAGCCCCGAATCCTTCCATGTGACCACCCCGGGCACCCAGCCCTTTCTGAGAGTCGATTTGCTTTGCCGTCACCATTTGCTAAATCTGCCCCCTCTAAAGCTTTGGGGGAGACGGAGGAGGGATTAAGGCTGGTGACAGATGTTATAGAAGGACCGGTAGTGCCCAGCGCCCGGGAGGTCCTCCTCGGAGGACGCGGGTCCCGGGCCAGCCTCCCCGCAGGCTCTGGGACCCCTGGCCTGGCCCCACGCCCCCTGTGGAGGTTCGGTCTACCCACCCAGGGGCGCAGCAGGCGGTCACATGGGGTCCCAGCGCAAGAGGAGCGGGTCCTTCAAGAGGGCCTCTGTCAGGAGCTCCACGTCGGGGTCGCAGAAGGTGAGTGACCTTCGCCCCCCGCACCAGGTGGCCGCTGGGGGGGGCACAGAGGGACCCGGGGGTCCGGCCCCACCTCTCAGCACGCCCGTCCTGGCAGGCCGTGGCGGGGACAGGGCCCGGGTGCGACCCTGTCATCATTCCTACGACAGGGGTCTCCTTTCCCACCCCTGGTGCCCCCACCTGTCACCCCCGGCTGTTCCCTTGGTTGCCTACGAGGCCCACGCGGGAGGCGTTTGGGGGTGCCCGCCTCTGGCCATGCTGCACGCCCCCCCCTGAACAGGTGTGGGGTTTGCGCCCGGTGCCCCCACAATGGCCGCTCCCTCAGTGTCTGCCCTGCGCTCCCTCTGAGTGCTCCATCAGCCGTTCGTGGGGGGCACCCTGGGGAGCCCAACGGGAGGATTGGGACCCCCTACCCCAGCCTGGGGGGCCCCAGGCAGCGCCCAGGACTCAGAGCAGACGCTGGGGAAGGGGCTGTCCCCAACAGCTGAATCTTGTAAGCGTGTGTGCTGATCTCAGTCCTTGGAGTGCTCCCCCCGGACGGCCCAACAGTGGCCTCAAGTGACCCTCTGAGCGCCAGGGGCCTGGACAAGCCACCACCGTGCCCTGTCCCTGCCCGGCTGCCCGGGTGGGTGGTGGGGGCCCCCAGCCACAGCCACACCTGCGGCCTGTGGAGCCCCCTTGCTGAGTGAGCCCCCAGGGCTTGAGGGGGTCTCTCTGCTTCTTCTGGGTACCCCTGGGTACCCCTGGGAGCCCAAAGAGTGGGAGCAGAGCCTGTGTGTCCCCCAAGAACCCCCCGAGCATGCCCAGGAGCTGGGGACCCGGGCCAAGGAAGTGGCCGGAGGCGAGTCATTCACCTGGGGAGGGAGAGGGTCCCCCGGAGGAACGTGGGAGGTCACAGAGGCCTGCCTCCACCCACAAACGGGGTGGGCAGAGGCCAGGCCTCAGGCCATGTCTCTGCTGTCCCAGGAGCCTGCAAATGCAACGGGAGAGCGGACAAGGCTTCCTTACTACTAGTGAAAGGGGGCCGGGATGGCTCAGCGGTGGAGCGCTGGCCTCGCGATCCTGATGTCCAGGGTTTGAGTCCCGACCCCGGCCTGTACAACCCCATAGGCTGAACTGTAACCGCCGGGAGGGCTCAGGGGTGAAGGGTCTCCCCTCCCAGGCAGGAGGCCCCTGGTTTGGTTCCCGCCCCGCACGGCCCCACACCCACCTGTGTGGAAGGAAACCACGTCACCACTCATGATGGACAACCATGGACACGGCTCCGGGCCTCCTGGTGGTTACCAGTTTGCACCACAGCTCAGCCTACGGGGGTTGCACGGGCTGGGGCCGGGATTCGAACTCCAGACCTCGCGATTGCAAGGCAAGCGCTCTACCCCTGAGCCACCCCGGCCTCCCTTAAAAGCCTTCATGGTATAGTTTGCCCAACGCCTGTGGCCCAACGCCTCAGGCTACGAAGCAAGATCACCGATGGAAGAAGGAGAGGCGGACCCAGGCACCCCGTGGGGGAGCGGGCTGCTCCTGTTGTGCTTTCTCACACCCCTGGGCCTTCTGTGACATCACACTCCCCTCACACTCCATCCCAGCGTCGTCTGCACTGGCCTTCCAGCTATAAAAGGAAGAGTTGACCCCAAGGTTCGGGGATCGAATCCTGGCCTGGGTCCATGCAAACCCATAAGCTGAGTTGCATGAACATTTGCCCTGTGGTCCGGCGTGGGGCCCGTGGGAAAGGTTGCTGCATCTCCTCGGGGGTTGCAGGAAGGGGACCCCCCCGGAGGACCCCCCGAGCATGCACCGTGGGGGTGCTGGAGCCGGGGCGGCCCCGGGTGCCCGGATAATGAGGGGCACAGGGCACCGTCCAAGGTAATCCGCCTAATGGCCCCCGATGTGGTTGGCAGCAGGCGAGCCTAATGCTCCTGAATATCTGCTTTCAGGGCTGTGGCTAAAACCTTGAGCCCCTGGAAAGCTGGCGGGATGGCTAAGCCGGCCGAGAGCCTCATGTGGGATTCCGCCGGGAGCGGGGATGCGCATTGGTTAGCGCGATGGCTTGAGACAAATCAGATGCTCCCACATTGAACCCCCACAACTGATTCTCACCTCCCCTCGGCTCACACTGTGTCCCCTCCTGCCCCTGGGCCCCTTCAGGTGACATCTGTGACAACACTGTGAGTGTTCTGCCATTTCTCTCATTGGCCTCCTACCAGGACCCTGTGTCCCATGCCAGGTCCCCGGTGCACCTGCTTGGACCCTTTGGTCATTGGGTCATGGAGCTAGGGTCCCAGGGGAGGGGCCGGGTCACCCAGGACGCTGTGGGCAGTGGCTGCTCCCGGACCCACGTGGAAGTGGGTCCTCATACCTTCCCACCCAGAAATGCAGCCCTGCGGGGGATCAGCCCTGCTGTGACGTGGAGGAACCAGGGCTTAGGTTCCCAAACCCCAGAGAGGACCCAGTACAGGGTCCCCACCACGGCTGTCACCAGCGGTGTCTCCCATAGCATGTCCTGCTGGAAACTAGGGCCCGGGATGGGCTGTCCCGCGTTCTCCAGTGGACACGTCACCCAGGTGTCACGTCCCTGCTCGCCTCACTGAAGGAGCTGGGCTACCTGGGGACGACAGGAGCCTGCCCTCCTTACCCTGGGCCACCTCCCTCCTCATGCCAGGCCCTCCGCAGAGGGCAGGGCCTCTTCTCTGCTCCTTAGTCACTCTCCCTCCCCCCCAGGTGTCCTGTGGCCGCCCAGCACCTAGGGCCGCCCCGCCCCACACCTGTCGCAAACATCTGGGCTCTCCTTCACAGCCACTGAAGTTGTATCTTGGGAGTGTTCTCCCTACATGCCTGTTTGAGTCCTTTCTGTCCCTCATTCCCCCATTAATAAGACCCTTCTCATTGACGGGGTTGGGTGGAACCATTAAACATTGCCATTTGGGGGAAGCCGGATGGCTCAGCAGGTTAAGCGTTCGCTTTACAGCCCTGGAGCCCGAGGATCAAATCCCGGCCCCGGCCCAGGTGGACCCACATGCTGAGCTGGGGTGCGCCCCCAGTTCAGTTCTTGCCGGGGCCTATGTGGGAGGCTCCCGGCCCAGTCCCTGCCCTGTGCAGCCCTGTGCCCACCTGTGGAGTAAAACTATATGGAAAACTAATGTCAACTATAGAGACTGCTCTGGGCCCTCCCCCTTTTCTCTGTCTCTCTCTGTCAAGAAAACAAAAATCAACCTTAAAAAAAATTGCCACTTGTGTAGGTCAAAACAGTCAACTAGTAATTATGTATGTGTGTGTTTTTTAAAGATTTATTGTGTTTGACAGGGACAGAGAGAGACAGAGAGAAGTCTTCAGTTGTACTGCTCTGAGTTGGAGACTCAGAGCCGTCTCCATAGTTGTTCGTCATCAGTTGTCCACATGGTTTCATTCCACACAGGTGGGCGGGGGCCACGCAGGGTGGGAACGGGGCTGGGGCATCCTGCATGGGAAGCACACCCCAGTTCGGCATATGGGTCTGCATTGGCCAGGGCTGGGATTCGATCCTTGGTCCCCGGGGGCTGCAAAGTGAGCGCTTAACCTGCTGAGCCACCCCGGCTTCCTGTGTGTGTGTGTGTGTGTGTGTGTGCGTGCGTGCGTGCGCGCGCGCGTGTGTGGAAGTTGGCAAACTCCAGCCAACTCCAGCTGGAGGCAGGTTGGTTCTGGGAGTGGCCAGGTGGGGGCAGCAGAGAGCTGAGCAGCCCCCACCCCAGGCTCACAGAGTGGACAGTCAGGTTAGGGCCCTCCGGCCAGATGGGTGGGAGTGGGGAGGGTCACACCTCTCAGCTGGACAGAGCTGACGGCTCAGCCCTGTTGCTGTGACAGTTGCACTTTAGATCTTGGGATAGGACGTCCTGTCCATGTGCAGATCGGGGGACCTACCACCCCCTCAAGAGCTCTCGAGACCACAGTGAAGAAATGACCCAGCCTGAAGGTGACCCCACATGGTTCCCGACGACTGACGATCCTGGCCCGGTTTTGACTCATGTGCCCATTTCTGCAAACTCCCAAGGAGGCCACCCCACGCGAGCGTGGCATGGGGTCCATGGGCACTTCACGCTGACTACTGTTCTTAGCAGCCCTTTCTTGGCCTGTTTCTCAGAGGCTGTTCAAAAGGTGTATATGGGGGAGCCCAGCGTGGCTCAGCGGGTTGAGTGCTTGCTTGGCAGCCCTGGGGACCGAGGATCGAATCCCGGCCTAGGCCCGTGTGGACCCATATGCTGAACTGGGGTGAGCTTCCCATGCAGGAGGCTCCCAGTTCAGTTCTCACCAAGATGGGCTTCCTATGTGGGAGGCCCCTGGTTTGGCCCCCGGCTCAAGGGGGGTGAACTTCCCATGTGAGAGACCCCTGGCCAGGTTCCTGCCCTGCGCAGCTCTATACCCACCTGTGTGGAACAAACCCATGCTGAAAACTAATGCTGTCAACTATGGAGACGGCTCTGGGCCCTCCCCCTTCTCTCTCTCTCTCTCTCTCCCTCTCTCTCTCTCTCTCTCTGTCAAAAACAATAAAATAAATCTTTAAAAATGTTGTTTATCAAAAGATTTGAAACCCAAGTCTTTCAGCTAATTCAAACCAAAAAGGAGTCAAGTTGCAAGAGGTGTCTAGTCCCAGAGTTTTTTGCTTACAGCTCTTGGAGGCGTATTGGATGCACCTACCCTTCTGCTTAGGGTGCATTTTTTTTTTTTTTTTTTGCTTTATGGTTTATTGTAATCTAATTGGGCGAGATCCAAATTTTCATAGCTGTGAAGCATTTGGCAAAAGAGATGAGACATGGGGAAGCCGGGACGGCTCAGCGGGTTGAGCGCTCACTTTGAAGCCCTGAGGACCGAGGATGGAATCCCGGCTCCAGCCCAGGCAGACCCACATGCTGAACTGGGGTGTGCTTCCCGATTGCGGTGAGGCCCCCAGTTCAGTTAATAAATAAATAAATAAATAAATAAAGAGATGAGACAGCTAGGGGATTGTGTAGATACAGGGGTCCCCACCCTCTGGGTCATGGACTGGTACTGGTCCGTGGCCTGTTAGGAACCGGACCACACAGCAGGAGGTGAGTGGCAGGCAAGACAGGGAAGCTTCATCTGTAGTTACAGCCACTGCCCATGGCTCGAATGACCCCCTGAGCTCCGCCTCCTGTCAGATCAGCGGGGGCGTTAGATTCTCATAGAAGCACGAACTGTGACCTGCGCATGCGAGGGATCGAGGTTGCGTCTCCTTATGAGCATCTAAAGCCGATGATCTGAGGTGGAGCTGAGGCGGCGATGGTAGCGCTGGGGAGTGGCTGCAAATACAGATGCACATGAACAGAGAGGTGTGACTGCACAGAGACCATCACACAGCAATGGCTTGCAGACTCCTATCGAAATCCTACCCATGAGTGACAAGGGACAAGCTGCAGCTGGTGGCAGGCTTTCTAGTGGCAAGTGAGTCGTATAACTATTTCATTATATATTACAATGTGATAACAATAACAATAATAATGATAATAGAAATAAAGTGCATCTCAAATTTAATGTGCTTGACTCATCTCAAACCCCCTCCCCTTCCCCGTCCATGGAAAAACTAGCTTTCACAGAAATAATCCCAGAAAGTTTGTGGACCGCTGGTCTGGAAGCGTGTGATCTCTCTCCCTTTCTAATGAAGCATGAGGTAGGACATCCATAATGACCTGCCAGGTGACACAGGGGACCGCCATGGCACAGCCCTTGCACACACTAACATATCTTTCCATACCTTGTCCTTTGACCTGCCAGCCAGCCTGTTCTTTCTATGTGATCAGCCGCTAGAAACTTAGAGGTGTGGATTTCTATTTTTTTTTTAATTTATTTCTTGTTTTTGACAGAGAGAGAGAGAGAGATACAGAGAGAGAACTGAACTGGGGGAGCTCCCAGCTCAGTACATGGGTCCGCACGGGCCGGGGCCGGGATTCGATCCTCGGTTCCTGGGGCTGCAAAGCGAGCGCTTAACCCACTGAGCCATCCCGGCTTCCCCTGGATTTTGAATAAGGTTGTGCTGGGGGCTTTTCTTTCTGGGCTTGTTATGGAAGTTCTTTTTATTTTGTGTGTGTTGAAGGGAGATGAGGTTGGAGTTGTATCTGAGTTCAATGGAATGGGAGATCGGGTTGTTTATGACACGGGGGATTCTGGGTTATTTTTAGTAAGGACGCTCTAGGAATTGCTGCTTTGTAGAGTTACGGAACTTGGTTAGTGGTTGTTACTGGGTAGTCTTTACTTATTGGTGTGGTTGTTATCCTGGAAATGACTCACGGAAATTAAGTATAATTAGGCTTAACGTCCGGGTAATGAGGAAAGGCAAGAAGTATCATTTAATTTGGCCTTTTTGGGTGGACGCTATTGTTGCGGCTTTTGCTTGAAATAGGGAGATGAAGTTGGGGAGGGTAGTTTCTAGTCAGATTAAGTCTAATAGGAGTGAGGCTGCTTTTTGGCCTACGATTAAATCTGTACATGGGAGAAGGCGGTGGATGGTGGTTGGAAAGTGTCTGAGGAGGTTGGAGAATCTGAAAGAGTTTGAAGGGTATTTGAATGTTAGGTTTAGACTGAGGCGAGATAATTTCTTGCCACGGCCCTGCCCAAATTTATTGCCCGACACACAAACATCTTACAGGGAGACAAACGGTCAAGTTGGCCTTCCGATAATTGGACCCACATTTTGGGGCATTGGCCATCAATCCGGAGTAAAGCCTTAAGGGGCCTTGGGCACTCTCTCTGGCAAGAACCAAACGGGGGGCCACACCCCAGTTCAGCATGTGGGTCCGCAAGGGCTGGGGCTGGGACTCGATCCTTGGACCCTGGGGCTGCAAAGTGAGCTCTTAACCTGCTGAGCCATCCCGGCTTCCCCTACTTGTTCATTTATTGGTGGTTTTGATTACACAGTGTGATCCAAAACACACAGTGAATGTTTAAATAAAAAATGATCACAGTAGACGACACATGGCCAATAAGTCCCCTCAAAATACCCTCCCCACCGCCACTCGCTTCGAACACATGTATCCCATTGCTCCTGCCACTCGCTCTGAAGCGGTTCTGGAAGCTCTTTCGTGAGGGTCTTTAGTGGCCCTGGCGTGGCGGCCTTGACATCCTGAATCGACTCAGGTCACACATGGCTTCTGGTACGACAGTTTCTGTCAAATGAAAACATCACAGTGTGTCCTCATCCACCCGATTCACCGGATCAGGTGGCTGTGTGGTTTCTGGCTCTTTCCCAAAAGTCAAAATGACCGAGAAAGGTCAACGTCGTGAATGGATTCAGGACATCGAGGCCACCACGACCGTGTTGCTAAAGATCCTCATGAAGGAAAACACTTGGGGCAGAGCGTCTGGGTGGGTGTTCCCCGCTCCCGGGCCGCATGTGGCCACTCTGCTGGGACACGGTTGTCAACCTGCGGTGGGTGGACCCTCCCCAGAAAATCCTGCACCCCGCTCTGGTGTTGAGGGGCTCGCTGAGCAACCAGGTGTCCTCTGGGCGGAAGTACAACCTCCTGCAGCTGGAGGGTGGGGGGTGGTCGCAGGCTCAGGCTGCACCCCGACCCCAGGGCTGTCTGGGGGGGGGGCTGAGCCCCACTACACACATGCTGAGATGCCTCAGGCTTGTTACCTGAGAGGTGAAGCAGACCTCGCTGCCCCCTGCACAGAGGGCTGTGTGGTGGGGGAAGAATTCTAGTAGGTTCCTTTCCTGACATTCATCGAACGCTGGGATCACCCTGCAGGCTGGTGGCCGCGACCTCACATGGCTGTTTGGGGGGTGGCTGTGGACACTGGTCACGCTGGCTGCTGGTAGAATCTGGCCTCCAGACGAGTCAGGATGTGGGGAAGGATTTGGGGACATGCCTCACGAGGGCTTCTGAAAGACCGATTCTGCCCCAATGTGTCCAGGATGCAAACCGCGCTGACCTTTCAAACCAAGGAGGGGGACGGGGACGGGGAAAGGGAGGGCAGGCACTTCAAAGGGAATCTGTCGCGCCCCCATGTCTCCCTGGGAGCCCCCGGGGGCGGCCGGGGCCGCGTGGGCTTGTGTTGTGGCCAGCGAGCCAGGTCACGGGGCTGTCCCCTCCCTGGGATCATGAGGGCCGGGCGCAGGTTCTCACATGCTGGTCACGAGGCCTGCGCCTCTTAAAGGGTGGGCCCTCCTCCTCCCCCTCCCCAGCCAGCTTCCTGCTGGACCACAGGCGAGGCCATCCTGTCCCCACCACCCGCAGCCACAGGTGCGTAAGCTCAGCTCTGGGGCTCAGCTTCCTGAGGCCTCGAACCCTTTCCCGCGGGTCCCAGCTGCTCAGGGCCCGGTGTGCACGCTGCTGCAGCCGTGCTCGGCCAGGGGTGGGCCAGGAGAAGCCCCTGAGGGGACCAGGCCCCTGTCAGCCGGCCACTGCCCAGGGGCACACTTCTAAAGGCTGCAGCTCCGGGCTGGCCCCCTTGCCGGTCACCTGTAGCATCTGACCTCGGACCCTCGGCTTCCTGGGAACTGTTCTTCCCTGGAGCCCTAGGAAAGGGGGAGGGGGGGTGCCGGCAGGCCTTTAGCAATGGACATTCTATTTTATTTATTTTATTTGCATTGGGGTTTTTTTAAGAGAAGCTGTGGGAGAGAGAGAGAGAGAAAGGGGAGGGCCCAGAGCAGTCTCCATAGTTGTCCGTCATCAGTTGTGACATAGCTCCATTCCACACAGGTGGATGCAGGGCTGCATGGGGTGGGAATCGAACCAGGGGCCTCCCGCATGGGAAGCACACCCCATTTCAGCTTATGGGTCCGCATGGACCGGGGCCGGGATTCGATCCTCAGACCCCGGGGCTGCAAAGCGAGCGCTTAGCCCGCTGAGCCCTGCTGGCTTCCCTTTATTTTATTGTTTGACAGAGAGATTTGTCTGCTGGTAACCAGCTTATTTTATCTGTGGCACCGGGGGAGGGGGGCAGGGTCTGTCCTGTCAAGGGTTAAAAACAAGGAACATCAAAGACACCGCGCCTCACCCCAGCTGCTGTCTGTGCGGCTGGGCCAGCCGTGTCATTAAACAGCCTCGGGATGGCTGGGACGTGGACTCGCTTTGCTTTTGTTTCGTTTGCATGGGTTCAGGGCAAAGAGCCTCCCCGCCTTCTGCCCCAAGGTCAGCCGCAGTGGGACGTGGAGCCGGCCTGTGCCAGGACCCCCGTGAATGAAGACATTGTCTTGTGTGCTCTGACCGTACCCCGAAAGATCCTTCCAAAACACACGGGCAGGGGCTCACTTTAAAAAAGAAAGATTTATTGTTTGAGAGAAGGTGAGAGAGACAGAGAGAAGGGGGAGGGCCCAGAGCCGTCTCCATAGTTGTCCCTCATGAGTGGTGACATAGTTTCATTCCACACAGGTGGATGCAGGGCTGTGCTGGGCGGGAACCCAACTGGGGGCCTCCCACCTGGGAGGCAGATGGTCACTGCCATCTCTGCGGTGACCGGTTGCACCCCAGTTCAGTCTATGGGTTTGCACAGGCCGGGGCCGGGAATTGAACCCCAGTCCTTGGGATTGCGAGGCAATCCCAGCCTCCTGCATAGATGGGTGTCTTCTCGCCGGGTCTTCAAACGGTGGAGGGTGTGAGGGACCCATCTGGGGCCTCTCTGTAAGGACAGTAATGACGCAATCACCTCCTAAGACCCTCCCGTCCCGGTTAGGAGTTCACCATATAAATAGGGGGAGAACACACACATTCCACCCATTGCAGCCTTCTTCCTACAGGTAGAAAGAAAACATAATCTTTCTGTAATTGTGCAGTAAACTGCCAATTACCATTCCAGACACGCCTTAGGCCTCTGTTGTTTGCAATGGCAGCTTAAAATAGGCAAAAAAGATCCAAGTGAGCGGCCACGGCAGGAGCGTTATCGGAAGGTTCAAAGGCCAGGCACGCTCGCTGTGGGGGGTGAACAGTGCGCACGGGGGTGTTTTGTGCAGGGCTGGGGTGGGTGGGGGGCTGTCCCTGTCTGGAATGGAGAGCTTCCAAGGTCACAGGGGCTGCTCCAGGTGTGGGAGCAGACAGGCCAGGGCCGGCCTGGGTGTGAGAGACTCCAGCCAGAGGTCCCAGGCCCCCACGACGTTCCGGACGGCCACCAGCACTCTTCCGCTCTGGGCCTCACAGAAGCGATTTTCAGCATAGACCAGGGTCAAGCCACAGGCCACTGCGGAATGACAGTGTGGGGCGTCTGCTCCAAATAGACGCAGGAGACAGACGGTGCCTTTCAGCTACAAGTCCCTCATGGCACCGGGGGGGGGGGGGGGGGGGGGGGGGGGTTGTGCTGCTAATTTTGGCTCCAGAAATGAAGCCCTTGAGTCCACGGAGACCGGCCTCGCAGGAAACCAGCTGTTCTATTCAGAAGCCACTTCCTGGGGTTGTGGCAGCTCAGCCCCAAAGCCAGGCCCCATCTGGCCTTCCCAGCACTCTGTGCTGAGCTGGGGTGCGCTTCCCAGGTGGGAGGCCCCCCCCAGCCTGGTTCCCACCCTGCATGGCCCCTGCCGGCTCTCACTTTCCCCTCTGACCTCCCCCCTACGACCTGGCTGGGCCCCTTGGGGACACGTGGTCCGGGGCAGGCTGATGTGGGCATGTTGGTACGAGCCCAGCAGCGTGGTACTGCTCTGTGCCGACGACTTAGTCCCTCATGGAATGATTGTTGGCGGTGAAGCCCCTCGCCTCCTGCTGCCAGGCAGATGGGGACACAGCAGGGAACTGACAGAGGCTGTGGTGGCCTCAGCCACACACTGGGGAGGAAAGAGTGGGCAGAAGCCAGGGGGTGAAGTACATGAGGGACAGACGCAGGGCTGGGGTCAGACAGGTGTCACAGAGTCCCCCTGAGGAGGGGGCATTGGCATCCAGACACGGTGAGGGTGTGACTTATACGTCTGGAGTCCCCAAAGCACACGGTAAGCAATGAGGGGCGCGTGTCTGTCCTCAGAAGGTTCTAGAACATTTCAGCCATACCTTGGAATTGTGCCCTAGGGATACTCTTCTTAAGTAAACTTTAGGAAAAGCGATGGTTCATCCTACGCCAAGTACTTTCTCTCACCCAAGCAAGCGTGTGAGTCACACGCTAGCGTTTTCATCAGCCAAAAACAAAAGGGATTTGGGGCGGAGCAGAGGGAAGTGAGTAGGTTGAGTCTGGAACTTGCCCCGGGCCCTGGGCAAGGGCTGGACCTAGGCGCTTGGAGACGCCTCCTCCCTGGTTTGGGGGGACCAGATGCAAGGCCAGGGGTCTTGTTTTTGACAGAGAGCGAGACAGAGACAGAGAGAAGGGGGAGGGCCCAGAGCAGTCTCCATGGTTGTACGTCATCCATTTTTGACATGGTTTCATTCCACACAGGTGGGCAGGAACTGAACTGAGGGCCTCCCGCATGGGAAGCTCACCCCAGTTCAGCCTATGGGTCTACATGGGCTGGGGCCGGGATTCGATCCTCAGTCCCCGGGGCTGCAAAGCGAGCGCTCCACCCGCTGAGCCCTCCCGGCTTCCCCCCTGTTAACAGCGTATTCATTCCAGAAAAGTCAAAGAATTAGCTGTGAGTGTGGTCTGGGCAGACTGGGGTCTCATGTCTACTGCTTTCTCTTTCAGGGACAGAAAGCTTGGATAGAAAAAACCTTTTGCAAACGAGAGTGCATCTTTGTCATTCCCAGCACGAAAGACCCTAACAGGTACGTCGCAAGATGTCACGAAGATGTTATCAGCCTCCCACGTGTCTGACAGTTGCCAGCAACTATTCCTCCACAGTATTTGTGGGAGAGGAAACCAGAGCCAAGAGCGATCTATCCCCATGTGAGCCATTCACTAGGGATTCACTTGGACCTAAGAGCTCCTGTGTTCAAATGCAAACGGCCTCAGAAAAAGGTGGCCCTCGGTCACGTCTGCCACTCACCCTAATGAGACCTCAGACCACAAGGATCCTCAGGGTTCCTTAGTCCTGGTGCAATCTGAGAGGTGAGGGCTGTACAGAGATGCCCAGGGTCACTTCCTGCCCTCTGTTAGAGTTTCATAATGATATTGAGAGAGAGAGAGAGAGAAGGGGGAGGGCCCAGAGCCGTCTCCATAGTTGTGCATAATCAGTTTTCAACATGGTTTCGTTCCACACAGGTGGGCGGGGGCTACACAGGGCAGGAACTGGGTTGGGGGCCTCCCACATGGGAAGCACACCCCAGTTCATCAGGGCCGGGGCTGGGATTCGATCCTTGGTCCCCGGGTCTGCAAAGCAAGTGCCTAACCCGCTGAGCCATCCTGGCTTCCCAGGGTGTGAATTTTAGATCTGTAAATGCCCAGGAGAGAAAAAAGAAAGGTCTTCCACAGAGAAGCTAACCCTCCACCACTAACACTAGAAAAAGAAGAGCAAACTAAAGCGAAAGGAAGCAGAAGGAAGGCTGGAGTAGAAAATAGAACGGAAGCTAGTGAAGTAGAACATTTTAAAGCAATAGAGAAAAATCAGTGAAGTAAAACGCTGGTTCTTGGAGAAGATCAACAAAATCAAAAAACATTTAGCTAGACTGATGAAGCAAGAGAGACTTGCATTAGTATGAAACCAGAAATGAAATGACATCACTACCAACCTTACAGAAATGAGTATCAACAAATACTCTGATTTATATGCCAGTGACAATAGATTAGATAAGTTAGAGGAGATGGACACATTCCTAGAGAGACACTGCCTACCAACTGATTAAAAAAGAAATGTGCAAGCTAAGTAGACCTGTGAGAAGTGAAGAGGTAGGATTAGTAATAAAAAACTACCCAGAAAGAGGGGAGACCAGGATCACTCAGTGATTGAGTGCTTGCCTTGCAATTGCAAGGTCTGGGGTTCGATTCCCAGCCCCGGCCCGTGCAAACCCCACAGGCTGAACTGCGGTGCAACTGGTAACCACAGGGAGGGCTCAGTGGTGAAGGTTCTTACCTCCCACGGGGGAGGCCCCCAGTTCAGTTCCCACCCTGCCGTGTGGCCCCACATCCACCTGTGTGGAATGAAACCCTGTCACAACTGATGTTGCGCAACTATGGAGACAGCTCTGGGTCCTTCCTCTTCTCTCTCTCTCACCTGCTCTTAAAAAAATAAATAAAAATAAAATAAACTACCTGCCAAGCAAAGCTTAGGTCCAGACAGCTACCTCACTGCTGAATTTTACCAACTATTTAAAGAATGATTAACAATTCTGCACAACACAAAACAGAAGGGGAGAGAACATTCCCCCTTGTCAAGACCTCAAAAAGAGTCAAAAACACGCCCAGTAGCAAAAAGCAACCTTCGAAGGTGTGTTCACAGCAGACTGGGATGCAAATAGATATGGGTTGATTAGCAGGAAAAGGCCACTCTGAATGGCATTTGTCCCCAGGGGAAGCGGCGTAAGTACAGTGTCCGTCTGTCCCTGTTCACGTGTTACTCGCCTGTCCCTGTGAACTCACTTAAAGGAGAGACAACAGGACAGAAAGACCCTGTTTTGCCTTTGATCACAGATGTGGCTGTGGCCAGCTCACCACCCAGCACATTCCCCCTCTGCCAAGTGGCACCTCTGGCAACAATGGGGAGGAACCCCAAGACATGGGGGCCCAGCCCGACAAGTGGTCCGTCGGCAGACACACGCAGAGCTCCCCCACAGACGCCTACGGCACCCTGGAGTTCCAGGGAGGCGGCTACCACAATAAAGCCATGGTAAGGGGGCCTCCCGGGATGGGGGTTACGGAGCCCGCAGCCCCCCAAGACGGCAGACACCGGGGTCCTCATTCCGGGGTGTGGCCCCACCGTCCTGACATGTGTCATGGCCAAGATAAGAAATATGTCGCCACGCTTGGCACGGGGGTGCTGAGATTCAGAACCGGGGCCCTGTGATTCACAGGGTACAAGGTGTGATCGAAAAATAGGGTGGATGTTGAACGAAAAAAAATGTCTTATAGGAAAAGACACATGGCCGTGAACCCTCCTCAGAATCCTCCCTCTGGCTTCGAACACACGTATCCCATCGCTCCGGCCACTTTCTGAAGCGGTTCTGGAAGCTCTTCCGTGAGAGTCTTCTAGTGCGGCCTTGATGTCCTGAACTGATTCACGACGTTGACCTTTCACGGTCATTTTGACTTTGGGGAACAGCCAGAAGTCACCCGTTGCCAGGTAACTAAGGTGGATGAGGACACACCGTCATGTTTTTATGAGACAGAAACTGTGGTACGAGAAGCCACGTGTGTCCTGAATTAATTCAGGACATCGAGGCAGCCAGGACAGCGCCACTAAAGACCCTCAGGACAGAGCTTCCAAAACTGCTTCAGAGAGTGGCGACAAGGATGGGATACGCGTGTTCAAAGCCAGGGGGCATATTTTGAGGGGTAATGCGTGTTTTCCTGCAATACATTCTTTCTAAAGGAAACATCTGCTACATGTTTTGATCACACTTTGTCGCGTGCCCCTTAAATCCACACCAAAATTGTGAACCCATGGGTCACGCGTTAGCTCAACTCAACAGCCACCTGGACCACTCTGTCCCCAATGATGACAGAGAAATGGCATTCTGTGTTTTTCCGGGGGGGCCTGTCTGGGCTGTATTTGGTTTTGCTGAGAACTGAGGGCCTTCCACCCTCCTTCAATGCGTTAGGTGTGTCTAGGTGTCACTCAGCTGGCTTGGGACGCCAAGGACTCACATTTGTGTAGGCACACAGAGCCTTCTACCATCTGAGGAGCCCAGCCAGGCTGGGGAGGCAGCTGCCCTGTAACTGTGTCCAGCTAATTCTGAGTGACACTAGCGTGGGCCCAGCCAGGTCATTTGTACAACTTCACTTGATCGCACTGGTCCAACATTCTTGTTCAAGTGACGTCCGGTTGGGTTCCAAAGACTGCAACATCCGGTTTTCTGAAATGGCACCTTAGGCACCGGTAGGGCCACTTAGACATGGTTCATAGGGACCCAAGGTCACGCACCCCTCTTTGCCTTGAGGGGAAGGTCAACTTCGAGAGTTGGCCAATGAGCCCAATCCTGTCACTCAGTGGACTGCTCACCCAACAACATCCTGAGCCAGGTTTCGAGTTGATTCTTTCAAGGTCACGATTGCCACGTGACATAGAAACCCCCAGGGACATTGGAGCTGCAGATAAGCAATGGGTCATTCTTTAGGGTCAGGATGTCCCAAATATTGCCCAAAGCAGACTTCTTTAAAGATTTATTTTATAGTTTTTTTGGACAGAGACAGAGAGAAGGGGGAGGACCCAGAGCCGTCTCCATAGTTGTACATTAGTTTTTGACATGGTTTCATTCCACACAGGTGGGCAGGGACTGGGCTGGGGTCCCACGTGGGAAGCTCACCCTGGTGAGAATGGAACTGGGGGCCACACCCAGTTCAGCCTATGGGTTTGCACGAGCCGGGGCCGGGATTCGATCCTCGGTCCCTGGGGCTGCCAAGTGAGCGCTCAACCCACTGAGCCATCCGGCCCCCGCAAGACATCTATTAAACCATTCTGCGTGGTTCGTTGAAAAGCCAGGCGTACCGGGGCACCCTGGGGTCTTAGTGGCTAAACCTGGAAACCCTTCCGAGTTCCCTTCCGTCACTTGGCCACAGACTGAGCCGGACGCCCCAACACGGGAGGGGCAGAAAGCCAGACAGCCCTGGCTTGGACGGGAGGGATGGCCTCTTCTCCCGGGGGCGCGCGGGGCAGCCCCCAGCGTGGCCGCTGAGGGACACACACCCCACGCTCTTTTGCAGTATGTCCGCGTGTCTTACGACAGCAAGCCGGACGCGTTGTTGCATCTCATGGTCAAAGACTGGCAGCTGGAGCTCCCGAAGCTGCTGATCTCTGTGCACGGAGGCGTCCAGAACTTCACTCTGCCGCCCAAGCTGAAGCAAGTGTTTGGGAAAGGCCTGGTGAAGGCAGCTGTCACCACCGGGGCCTGGATCTTCACGGGAGGCGTCAGCACTGGTAAGGACAGAGCTTCCTGTGGCTAGAGATGTCCAAACCCGGAGCTCCCGGCGGTTCCGAAAGCCCTCTCCAATCGGGGCTCATGCCAGCAATGTCCGGGGTTGGCCGTGAAGCGAAGGTCACCATGAAACGCGTCACGGGACATTTGGTGTCCTGGCACATACGAGGGGGAACCCCCCCAACACCCGGAATGTATTGATAAACAATTGTGTGTTGACGCTCAGGTGGTTGAACGTCAGTCACCTTCATCCATCGAGATGCCGGTTCCACGGCACACAACCGTGTTTGAACTTGGCGATGGTGACGTCTTCTACCACTTCGGCCGTTTTGGGTCGCACCTTGTCCCCATTGGCCCAATGGTTCCCTTTGAGGACTTTTTCATCTGGGGAAACAACAACAACAAAAATTCAATTATAGGGGTCAGATCGGGTGACAAGGGAGAGCGGGGCATGGGGGTCAGGCCATTTTGGGTTAAAAACTGCTGAGCACTCAGTGCGGTGTGGGCAGGGGCGTTGTCACGTGTCAATCACCTGTCATGACATGGGACAACCCGTGGGCAGTGTCTCCAAACACCATTCACTGGAGCCGATCGCAGCCTCTCACACCCACGCCAGCGGGTCCACGGGTGCAGAGGGGCTCCTAGAACCCTCCCCTCGTGGGGAACACCTGTCCTACCCAGGGCCCGCCCCCCAGAAGGTCACTCTGGTATTTCTGGGGTCCCCTCTCATGTAATGTTTACACTATGCCACACGCTAGTATGTGCACAATCACTTACGCCTAGAAAAAAAAATACAATAACCAATCTCCATACGTTCGTTCAAAAAGTACGGTACTTCATCGCTAAAAAGTGCCCATTACCATATCACCTTATGGAAAATGGACAGACTCGCTACATGTAGAGATGCCATGAACCTTCCACTTGGAAAAAAACCCAAAACGTATGATCTTCAAAGTGCCATCAAACGATGTATGCTTATAGTTAAGACCCAAACCCAACATGATTAGCCTCCTGATAATATTTATCACAGAGCTGGGGGCTGCTTTGGGATGATAGCGATATGGATCCACATCTGTGGCACCCACTACGCCCCCTCCCTTGAGCTGAGACCCTTTACAACCTTCTTTTCATTGAGTCTCTCAGCAGTGTTATCCCCTATTCGTCTGAGGAGGAAACTGAGGCACAGAGAGATTGAGGAACGGGCCACGCAGTCTGGCTCTCAGCTTGAGCTGAAAGCAGCTGGGAGCTGTCAAAGGTCCCCACAGGTCCTTCCCTCCTTAGATCATGGACACTTGTCAAGTAAATCCACAGTCTGCCCTTTGCTTTTGTTGTCTGTTTCCTCGGAGTGACCGAGGGCCACTTAGTGAGTGTGAACCGGGACTTTCAGAGTACTTCCTTGTCATAATCAAAGTCTTTAGGGCTCAATCCTGGTCTCTAAAACAGGGGTCCCCAACCTTTTTGGCACCAGGGACTGGTTTCAGGGAAGACGATTTTTGCATGGATGGGGCAGGGAGGGTTTGGGGATGATGCAAGCACCAGATGCAGCCGCATTGTCCCTTGTCACTCACGGGTAAGGTTTTGAGGAGTCTGCAAGCCATTGCTGTGTGACGGTCTCTGTGCAGTCACACCTCTCTGTTCATGTGAATGTGTATTTGCAGCCGCTCCCCAGCGCTAACATCACCACCTCAGCTCCACCTCAGATCATCAGGCCTTAAATGCTCATAAGGAGCCACAACCTAGATCCCGCGCATGCACAGGTCACCCTAGGGGGCGCGCTCCTATGAGAACCTAATGCCCCGCTGATCTGACAGGAGGCGGAGCTCAGGGGGTCATGCGAGCCATGGGCAGCGGCTGTAACTACAGATGAAGCTTTGCTCAGTCGCTGCTGGGCCAGGCCACAGGGTTGGGGACCCCTGCTCACGGGAAATGAGTGGCTCAGAGAAGCGGTCCCTAAAGTTTAGGAACAAGTGGTACGATGGGAGGTAAAGGGCCTAAAACTGTGATGTCTGGCCGCTCACAGGTGTCATCAGCCACGTGGGGGATGCCTTGAAAGACCAGTCTTCCAAGTCCAGAGGCCGGGTCTGTGCCATCGGCATTGCTCCGTGGGGCATCGTGGAGAATAAGGAAGACCTGATTGGGAAAGATGTAAGTGTTTTCTCCCCGAACTCTGGTGCTTTTTAGAACCCACATCTGTCTTCGGAGGGCATGGTCGATTCACTTGCAGTTGTAAGAAATCAGAAAAAGCCCCCTACACCCCTCCCCTTTCCTTTGGGAGCATCTCAGAAAATGAGAGCAACACTATCACAACCAAGACATTGATGTTGGGGGGAAGCTGGGATGGCTCAGTGGGTTAAGTGCTCGCTTTGCAGCCCCAGGGACCGAGGATCGAATCCCGGCCCCGGCCTGTGTGGACCCATAGGCTGAACTGGGGTGTGCTTCCCATGTGGGAGGCCCCCAGTTTAGTTCCTGCCTTGCACGGCCCCTGCCCACCTGTGTGGAAGGAAACCATGTCAAAAACCTGATGATGTACAATTATGGAGACGGCTCTGGGCCCTCCCCCTTCTCTCGGTCTCTGTCAAAAACAATAAAATAAATCTTACAAAAAAAAAAGACGGTGTTCCCACGGCTCACAGCCGTGTTTGAACTTGTCGATTGTGACACCTTTTTGTGCTTCTGCGTTTTTGGTTGCACCTCTTCCCCACTGGCCAAATGTTTCCCTTGGAGGACTTTTTTCATCAGGGAAACAAACAAACAAAGTCACTCAGGGCGAGATCGGGTGACTAGGGAGGGTGGGGCACGGGGCTCATGTCATTTTTGGTTAAAAACTGAGCACTCAGCACGGTGTGGGCAGGAGTGTTGTCACACTGCACGGGGTGCGTGTCAATCACCCGTCATGACAGGGGACAACGTGTGGACAGCGTCTCTAAAAACAATTCCCTGGAGCCGATCGCAGCCTCTCACACCCACACCAGCGGGTCCACGGATGCAGAGGGGCTCCTAGAACCCTCCCCTCGTGGGGGACGCCTGTCTCACCTGGGGCCCGCCCCCCAGAAGGTCATTCTGTTTTGGGGGCATCCCCCATCCTTTATCTGTGTGTCCTTGCTTTCACTTAGCCGGGACACCCCCGTCCTCAGTTCCGCCGTGTGCGGTGTGTTTTCTCAGGTCACAAGAACGTACCAGACCATGTCCAACCCCCTGAGCAAGCTCTCGGTGCTCAACAGCGCCCACACGCACTTCATCCTGGCCGACAACGGCACGCTGGGCAAGTACGGGGCCGAGGCGACGCTGCGGAGGCAGCTGGAGAAGCACATTTCCCTGCAGAAGATCAACACAAGTACGTTCTGGCCCCGGTCACGGCCATAGGCCTCCGCGGCCCCGAGCCCCCGGCCAGAAGGGAAACCGCCCCCCGGTGCTCACAGCGGTCACCCCGATTCCTGTCGGGTGGCCCCTGACTTGCCTTGCTCCCTTTCCTTAGCCACCAACCAGATCATGTCCTTGAACTACGATGTCATGTTTGGCCCCCAGGTCACAGGAGGGTTGACCCAAGAAAGCCCTCCGCAGCCATTGTCATGGTGACGGCACTGCCAACCACGTCGTCCCGTGTCGTCTACCCGATGACACGATCGCCACCTGTTCCGATGAAAACCATCGGGATAGTCATGACGGTCCTATTCTAGCCACGGTGACTGTCAAACAATGGTTACAACATGGCCTCAAAGAGTATTTTGTCTTGGCCGTTACCGGGAAGAGTTTTGTGAAAGACAACCTGGAAAATGGTCACGATAAAGGACCATGGGAGGGACTGAGGGACAGCATGGCGGTTAGAATGAACTGTTGTGGATTCCCAAGATCTGCGTCTCCATTGACAGTGATGGCTGCCATTTTTGTTCTCACCCTTGGAAGTTGTCGCCCTGCCCTGCGTCACCTGGCCACGTGACCGGTGGGCTTCCCTTTGTCATCCGTTGCCTAGGGCTCTGAGTGAGGCAGGGATGGCAAAGGTGGGCTCACTTGTCACCTGTCACAGCACGGAGCTTCGGGGAGTCCAGCCCAAACCAAGGAGAAGGCATCTGACTCTGTAGAACAGAAGGTGGTGTGGCCACCATGTTCCCAAAGAATGCCACGCCTGGCTTGGATCGGCGACCTCCAAAACAGGGTCCTTGTCCCCTGGGTCCTTATTCTAGTCCTGCGATGCCTGGGAATTCTAACTAAATCCGCCCCAGAACACCTGTTCGAGTTCCAAAATGTGCGAGTTCCAAGACAACGAGTGGGTGATCGGATTCCAAAGCAGCGTTCAGATGCCGAGGCAAGATGTGCCTGATTTTTGGTTCGGATTCCCAGTGGTTGGAGTTGTGGGGCGCTCCAATTCCAAGGTGTCACCGTGTCTCTTGGCCCTCCATGTACCTTTGCTGCACACAACTTAATGAGATCATTCTTCCGGGAGGCGACAGTGTGGCTAAAAAGATTTCGGAGGAGCGATGCCTCATGCGAGCGCACAACAAACGCCGAATGCTTCCACGTGGCGTGTGCTAGCAATCTCATCCGAAGGCCTCCAGCAGCTCACGGCCAAGGACGCTTCTACTAGCTGTCGGTTCGTGGGTGTCAAGTAACGCCCGGGCCACCTGGGAACACATGCTCAGAATAGAATCTGTGACAGTCCATTTGGGGTCAAATTACGCAGGGTTCAGTCCCCACCCCCTCTGCCCCTTGCGGCCCCACATCCACCTGCGTGGAAGGAAACCATGTCCCAACTAATGATGGACAGCGATGGAGACGGCTCTGGGCCCTCCCCTTTCTTTCTCTCTCACCTTCTCTCAAACAATACAAATACATCTTAAAAAGAAAAAACTAGACTGAAACCAGTTGTCCCAAGCCTGAATGCCCCGGGGTCTCCTGGGGGCCCCGCACCCCGCATGGGAGACCTGTCCAGCCCTAAAGTTGTTTGTTTTAATGGAATGAGGGTGCTGGCAAGTCCGGGACGCGGGCTGACGGCCACCGCACTGTGTGTTGCAGGACTGGGCCAGTGCGTGCCTGTCGTGGGCCTGGTGGTAGAAGGTGGACCTAATGTCTTTGCTATCGTCTTGGAGTACCTCCGAGAGGACCCTCCTGTCCCCGTGGTGGTCTGTGACGGCAGCGGACGCGCCTGTGACATCCTGTCCTTTGCACACAAGTACTGTGACGACGGCGGGTAGGACTTCTGACATCGTCGCTGTCTTCTGTTGGGCCCAGAACAAATCCTTAAGTCAGGGGCATCCCAGCGTGTGGCTTCCCTGGGCCCCAGGGGAAGAAGAAGAATTGTCTGGGGACACGCACACAATACACTCACACAATGAGCTCAAAAGAAAAGGGTTGCAAAAAAAATCTCTTCCTTGTTTTAAGAAAGTTGACCAACTTGTGTTCAAAGCCATCCCGGGCCACCTGCGGGCTGTGGGTTGGACGCGCTTGCTTTTAGGTGACATGCCCGCCATTCTGAAGATGCTAAATAAGTAGGGTGTCCTAAATCTGGTCACCCCTTTCCCAAGGTCCCCATGTCAGGGAGCTGTGAAGCGTAGGACCTCGCTGACAGAGTTCCCTCCCTGGGTGGACACTTTTCTGATGCCAGTTCCCGTGGAAGGTTGACAACAGGCCTGGGATTTGGGACACAGGGGAGCAGAGGGTTAGGATGGCCACAGAGGTGGCTCCTGGAGTTGCGGGTACAGTCCTCACTCTGTCCTCTTTTGTGTCTCCCTTGGAACAGGGCCCTGCATGAGTCCCTCAGGGACCAGCTGCTAGTCACCATTCAGAAAACGTTCAATTACGGCCACACACAGTCCCAGCAGGTGTTGGCCATCCTCACGGAGTGTATGAAGAAGAAAGAACTCGTAAGTGTCCCCAGGCTCATTGGCAAACCAGCTCCGCCGAGAGAATGGCATTTCCTTTCCAATTCTGTGCGTGCGTGACGGGCCTGGTCACGTCTTAGGGACCTTTTCACAGGGGCAGCTTAGAATCCGCACCGAAGTGGTGGTTACGTTGCATGATGGGAGTGTCCCCGGGTCATGGATATATATATATATATATATATATATATATATATATATATATACGCCATCCCTGCAGATGTCCTTACAAATCCCTTCCCAGATACAATACAGACGTACCTTGGAGATACGAGGGCGTCCAGAAAAACTCCAGCCGTAGATGCCTCTAATTTTCTTTTTTAAGATTTGATTTATTGTTTGAGAGAAGGTGGGAGAGAGAGACAGAGAGAGAGAGAAGGGGGAGGGTCCAGAGCCGTCTCCATTGTTATTCATCACGAGTGGTGACATGATTAAGGTGACCAGATTTTAACATTGGTAAAGCGGCACACCATTGACCGGGGGGGGGGGGGGGGGTTCTTATTAAAAATTGGGTCTATCTCCAGCCGTTCCTTAGCTTGTCGTGCATTCTTTCCAAAAATCGGGACTTTTTTAAAACGCTGCGGGACGCGGGACAAATTGTTAAAAATCAGGACTGTCCCGCCAAAAGCGGGACGTCTGGTCACCTTAGACATGATTGCGGTCCACACAGGTGCATGTGGGGGCCTCATGGGGTGAGAACTGAACTGGGGGCCTCCCGCAGGGGAGGCGGGGACCTTCGCCACCGTAATAAAGGATTCGGGCCAGGGTTCGAGGTCAGGGCTGTCTCTTCTGCACATGAGAAGCACACGAGTTAGAAAGGGGTTCGCTCTCAGGATCATCGCACGGCCCGCCCATCTCTTGAGGTTGTTTTGCCGAGACACCCCGATTTCCCCTGTGGTTGTCCGCTGCGCGCTCTTTATGCGGCCTTGTCCCAATGAACTGTCCCCAGGTCACCGTGTTCCGAATGGGCTCTGAGGGTCAGCAGGACATGGAAATGGCGATTTTGACTGCCCTGCTGAAAGGTGAGCTCCCAGGACCTGGCCCCAAGTCCACCCAGGGCTGGTGTAGCGCGGGGCTCCACTCGTGCCCGGCAAATCCCCCCTCTTGTCCTGCCGGGAGCTGTGCTTGAACCCCGACTCAGCCAGGCTGCCTTAGCTCCACACGGAACAACGGCAAGGCGCTCTTGGGAGGGGTGTATACTGGGGGGAGTCCCCTGAGAACCTTCACCGTTGAGCCATCCGGGCGGTGACTCGTTGGGCCGCAGTTCAGCAGATGGGGTTGCACGGGCTGGGGCCGGGACTCGAACCCCGGACCTCACGATCGCCAGGCCAGCGCTCCACCGCTGAGCCCTCCAGGCCTCCCCATATTTCTTTTCTTTTACTTTTTTAAAATAATCTCTGTCCAGCTTCCCTGCCCCACTCCCTAGTGGCAGCCTGTGATCTGGCCGCTCATGGGGTTACCCAGGGACACACATACTTGCAGCCTTTTTCTGATTGGGACAATGGCACGACAGCAGACAACAGCAAGAGGTGCCCTCCAAGGGCTGGCCACCTGGCTGGGCTGGTCCCTGGGTTGCTGGGGGCTGGGGCACTTGGGTTGTGGTTCCCTTCAGTCTTGGGGGGCCGGTACGCCTGAAGCTGGCCAGGCAGGTGTCTGGACCGACCCAGGGCTCCTGCCCTCTTGCCCATGAGGGTCTCTTTCTGGTCCTTGCTCCCCGGTAGCCCCTTTCAGAAGTGTGTCACTGTGGGGCAAGAGAAAAGGCAGCGGTTAGTTCTAGAACCTCCAAGAACCAGTGCAGGAAGCCCAGCTCCCGGCCTGACTCCTGCCGAGCCCCGGGCGGGGCGGCCCAGACGTGCAGTGAACAAACATGTCCTTTTTTGTTGTTCCAGGAACCAACGCGTCGGCCCCAGACCAGCTGAGCTTGGCCCTGGCCTGGAACCGCGTGGACATAGCCCGCAGCCAGATCTTCGTCTTTGGGCCCCACTGGCCGGTGAGACTCGGGGTTTTATCAGGTTATAGCCCAGCGACGGGCAAGTGTGTGCTCCCTCGAGACGGGATCTCAGGGCTTTATCTGGGGCTTCGGATAACGACCCAGGGTGTCCCCGTGAGGACGCTTAGATGTTGCCGTTGAACATCCAAGAACAAGGAGGAAACCAGAGTTGCTAGTGCTCGTCTCAGATTCAAACCAGGGCTTCTGCAGAAAGGACCATGGAATATTTCAGCCCTGCTGGTGAAAGTGGGTTTTCCCTCTTTTAAAGAAAGGAAATAGCTCATTAAAATGAACTATGATGATGGCATGGAGAGTATGGATTTTTGAAAGATTTATTTTTATGGATTTTGACAGAGACAGAGAGAGACAGAGAGGAGGGGGAGGGCCCAGAGCCGTCTCCATAGTTGCACATCGTCAGTTTTCGACGTGGTTTCCTTCCACACAGGTGGGTGGGGGTCTCACAGGGTGGGAACTGGGCTGGGGGCCTCCTGCCCCGGTGAGAACCAAACTGGGGGCCACACCCCAGCTCAGCCTATGGGTTCACATGGACTGGGTCCGGGGTTCAATCCTCAGACCCCAGGGCTGCAAAGTGAGCGCTCAACCCACTGAGCCCTCCCAGCTTCCCAACTTTTCCCTCTTTTAAAGAAAGATAACACCTCATTAAAATGGAATACTCTAATTGTATTGACAGTATTGATTTTTTCACACTATGATCCAGACGGCCTAGAAAGCTCTACATGTGTGTGTTTTGGGGGTTCTGTGGGGCATGGTGTGTATGTGTGTGGTTTAGTCCATTATATGTTCATATCTGTGTGTAGCTTGTATGTGGAGTGTGTGGAATGTGTGTGCATGTGTGTGGTATGTATCTATGTCATGTATATGTGTCCCCATGACATACGTGAGAGGATGCTGGCATGGGGAGGTGACTCAGAAACAACCCCGCGGAAAGCTGTCTCTGGACAAAGGAAAAAACCAGATGGATAAGCGTGGGGATCCTGGGAAGCCGGGATGGCTCAGCGGGTTAAGAGCCCACTTTGCAGCCCCAGGGAATGAGGATCGAATCTCGGCCCCGGCCTGTGTGGACCCATATGCTGAACTGAGGTGAGCCTCCCATGCAGGAGGCCCCCCCAACCTAGTTCCCGCCCTGCATGCCCCCTGCCCACCTGTGTGGAACAAAACCATGTCTAAGACTGATGACGTACAACTATGGAGACTGCTCTGGGCCCTCCCCCTTCTCTCTGTCTCTTTCTGCCTCTGTCTGCCAGAAACAATAAAATAAATCTTTTACAATAAAGAGTGGGGATCTTGCTTCCTGAGTCAAAGGTCCTGAGCCCCTGAGACAGCCCCAACGGGCGGCCCCTTCTAGAATTATCTGCCTCGCGTCCTGCCGCGTTGCCACTTGTGCAGGTGCACTGCGCTCCGAATTCCTTTCCCAGGAGTGGAAAAACCGGGAGACATGTAAGGACACAAAAATATTTCAGGGACTGCACGATGCTTCCTCGTTCGCACGGTTCGATCGGCGACAGGTCGAGTCTGTCTCCACATGGCGAGCGCAGGTCACGTGTTTGTCCAGACGCACGGTTGTGCATGTCACTCTGACCTTTTCCCAGGCATCTTCTTCATCTCCATGAGCAACCACGGGCCGGCACGCCTCTTTGGTGCCTTTGCACTTGCCTCTCAGCCCCGTGGCCTTGGGGCGAACACACACACACGCACACACACACATACACACACACGCGCGAGCGCGTCAATCAAAATGTCAACGAGGCCAAGCACGCAAATGCCCTTGCTCGGGGCCTAAGTGTGGTCCGTGTCTGTGTGTGCGCTGACCCTGCCTGCGTGCACATGGGTGCACACATGTGTGTGCGCGCATGGGAGCGAGGGGTTGCCTCGGATCTCATGCCTTTCCCTGACTCTGCTCTCTGTGGACCGCAGCCCCTGGGCAGCCTGGCCCCTCCGGTGGACAGGAAGGTCACCGAGAAGGACCAGAAGCCATCCACGGCCACCACAAAAGGAGGCAGAGGGAAAGGAAAAGGCAAGAAGAAAGGGAAGATGAAAGAGGAAGCAGAGGAGACCGATCCCCGGAAGATCGAGCTGCTGAACTGGGTAAGTGCCAAGTCTGTCTTCCACTTCTTGGGGTCCCCAGGGGACATGGAGCCGGTCACCCTTGTCCTCTATGTGAAGAGGCTGTTCTGGGGGCCTTAGGGGCAGCCCCGCCCTGTGCTCTGAGTCCCAGGGGGCCGTGGAAACATGCTGCTGGGACATTGCCAATCCTTCCGCCAGAAATATCGCCTTGACTGGGATGCGGCTGTTGGGTGGTCACAGATGCCAAACGCTTCCGCTTTTAAGGGGAGCAGAGCCACGCAGAGCGGAGGCCCCCGGGGTCATGGTACTGGCCAGGGACCCGGCAGACATGCCAACACATGAGATGATGGGACACACACCAGTGACTGGGGCGGGGGATTATTTACACCGAGGGTGGCAGGCCCCTTGTATTTCAAGGATGGAACTGGGAGGGAGAAAGCGTGGCACCTAAAACACTACAATCGACCTCCTCAAGGACGATCGTCTGCGCTTGTGGGTTTTCTCTCTTGTGTTGCTACTGAAAGCAAAGCTAAGAAACTATTTTAGTTGAAAACAAAACAGGAAGTGGGAGAGAGCCATGCCAGGTTGGCTCTAGCTCTGGATCCACTTCAATTGCTTTTTGTTTTTTAATCTTTTGTTTTTGAGAAAAGGAGACAGAGAGAAGGGGGAGGGCCCAGAGCCATCTCCATAGTTGTACCTCATGAGTGGTGACATGGTTTCAGGCCACACAGGTGGAGGTGGGGCCGCGTGGGGCGAGAACTGAACTGGGGGCCTCCTGCATGGGAGGCGAGAACCTTCACCACTGAGCCCTCCCGGGGTTCCCAGATGCACCGCAGTTCAGCCTATGGGGTTTGCAGGGGCCGGGATTAAGAATCGAACCCCGGATCTTGTGATTGCGAGGCAAGCGCTCCACCGCTGAGCGATCCCGGCCTCCAGATGTGCTTTAAAAAGGAGAAAACCATTTCTTTTTCCTGCTTTTATCAAACGAGGACCCGTGGTTGGACGCACTGGGCCCAGAGAGAACAGAGAGGGACAGGGCGGTGGGGCATGTTTGCTAAAGACAGCCACGGGGCCTGGCTGTGTCTGGAAAGCTTTGGGGCCTGGGGCGGCCGGGAGGGGTTCAGCGCCTGCTTTTCCAGTCTCCCCCCTGCCTCCTGCTGAACACCCCCCACCAGGCCGGGCTCCCTCTCGTCGCCTGTGCAGGTGAACGCTCTAGAACAAGCCATGCTGGATGCCCTCGTCTTAGACCGGGTTGACTTTGTGAAGCTCCTGATTGAAAACGGAGTGAACATGCAACACTTCCTCAGCATCCCGAGGCTGGAAGATCTCTACAACACGGTGAAGTTTCTAGAAGCTGGGCGGGACTGCCATCGGTGGCCCCGGGGGGTGGCACTTGACTTTGGTGCATGCCCAGGTGAGCAGGGGATCTCAGCAACCAGCTGGGAGGGCCACCCTCCCATGGCAGGAAGCTGTTCCTATCGGCTGGGGCCACAGCAGACAGTCACGTGCAGTCACGTCCATACCAGCCGCCCTGGTGCCCAGAGGTCACTTGGTTCGGTCCCATTAACTCAGGTGTGGTCCCTGAGGTCTGGTCTGCACAGTGGAGGACTCCCGCTTCCCAAGTCAGCCAGGCCTGCGTTAGCAGAGTGAACAGTTACTGGGGGGAGCAGGTCTTCGCTCCTGGGCCCCCCCCCTTTGGAAGTGGCTTCAGTGACAATGGGTGGGATTCGGTTCCCGCAGCAGGGAGCAGTGCTGTGTTAGCATGGAGGCTTTAAAGTGACAGCCTCGTGGGTCATGTGAGGACAACGTGAATTTGGGGTGCTCTGGCCCCATTCTAAAAGTTTCAGGAGCTGAGATGTCCCGTTAAGGCAGCTGGGCGCCTGAACTTGGTGAATCTGAAATACAACAAGGTGCACCATAAGGTGCTCCATTCACGGAAGTGTATTTAACGTATTTGAAAGTGTTGGAAAACTAGCCACGAGCCGCCCTGTCTCGTAAAACAGCGGTTCCCAACCTTTTTGGTCCCCAGGACGGGTTTTTTGTGGGTTTTTTTTACCATTTTAATCAGTTTTATTGATTCATGCTTTCAATTCCTATTCAGTTGAAAACAAGGCACATTAAATACACCCTCTTATTGCTCTATAAATGCATGCAGCTCATTCTGTATATCAAAAGTAGTAAATAATTGTGATAAAACACCAAGACAGTTATAGAAATGACAACCCAGCCGCAAACAGTGTATTTAACAGTCCAATTTAGAACAGTAACCCAAATGGATACATAATAGAAGGCAATTTTTCCATGGATTGTGTGGGGGGACAGTTTGGGGATGAGTCAAACGTCAGATGCGGCTTCATTGTCACCTGCCACTCACGGGTAGGGTTTTGAGGTGAGTGTGCAAGCCATTGCTGTGTGACGGTCTCTGTGCAGTCACACCTCTCTGCTCATGTGCATCTGTATTTGCAGCCGCTCCCCAGAGCTAACATCGCCGCCTCAGCTCCACCTCAGATCATCAGGCCTTAGATGCTCATAAGGAGCCACAATCTAGATCCCTCGCATGCGCAGGTCACCATAGGGGGCGCTCTCCTATGAGAATCTAATGCCCCCACTGAGCTGACAGGAGGCGGAGCTCAGGGGGTCATGGGAGCCATGGGGAACGGCTGTAACTACAGATGAAGCTTCACTCCCCTACCCGCTGTGAGGCCCGGTTCCTGACAGGCCACAGACTAGTAACGGCCCATGGCCCGGGGGTTGGGGACCCCTGTCATCTAAGCAACAGGCTGAGAGTGAATTACTATCCAACTCTCAGAGTTCATTCATTCTATAGAGCTGGGTAGGATTCTGCTCTGAGTCGAAGAGACAAACATACTGAACATGGCTGAACACTTCTCTTTCAGCGCCTGGGTCCACCGAACACCCTTCATTTGCTGGTCAGGGATGTGAAAAAGGTCAGTCTGAGGTTTCACGATCCTTCACTCTCGGCCTGTTGCATCAAGACATTTCTAAATATGTATTTTTCCATTGCGGTTGACAGACAATCTTACATGAGTTGCTGGTGTAGGACTCAGGGCTTGGACACTTATGGAATGAACCTGTTTTAAGTTTCATGGCTGTGCCCACACCTGAGAGGTTGGTGCCGATAGAGAGGTGATGGGAGGGCTCTGAGACCAAGGTCAGGACTCTAGCCTTGAGCTGGCCGACCTGCCATCCATCACGGTAGCCTCTAGCTCTGTGTTAGGATCTACCAGCCTTTTTGCAGAAGAACCAGCAGGCCACACCTCTGGTCCTGGTGTGTGTATTCTGTCCTCTCATTAATAAGTGATCGAGGTCTCCCCACCCTTCCCAAGGCTGCTAATTGTGTTCTGGGAGGATCCCATTTGCCCACTGAACGTGATGGGATTGGTTGAATCACATTGCCACGGGAGGGTTCGGCTGGGTTGACGTGGGAGTGATTTGTTTTGCTGGAAGGTGGCCCCTGGCGTGCGAAGCCCTGAACATGTGTGTTCCTATTCCCAGCCAGAGAAAACAGGATAGAGTTTGCGGTTGGAATCCTACCTGGTCTGGTCCCAACGTCGCGCAAATGTCGGGTCCTCGTGCTAGGAGACACGTGCAGGGTCAGAACAGAGTCAGCTCCCCACATAGGGACCAAGTTCCCCGGTTTCTCAGATCAGGAGGCGCCAACATTCAGAAGCTCCAGAGACTGAAGTTCAGGCCCAGTCATTGGTCACCTAAACGGCTTCAGTAATCCTCATCCTACCAATAGACCCACTCCTGCCTGCTGTCCCCAGTCATGAGACCCTCCCCCACCCCCTATACTCACACTTACAATCTTCCAGCATCTCGTGAAGTTCAAGTTCCTTCCAAGAAACTGCAGCTCCCAGGGCCTGACCCATGCCCATGTCCCCTCTCTGTCCCGTTACGTCCCCACCAGGCGCAGATACTCAGCGTTCTGTCCCAGTGCCAGGCCTCGCTCATGGTTGCAGTGCTCCTCAGCTCTGTCCCCAAAAGGTCCCTGATCTGCCCGTCACCTCAGGGCCACCTTCTCCAGGAAGCCCTCCTTACCCTCCTACAGGCTCACCCAGGTACAGTTGGGAGTCGACCATTCTGCCCCTTTGGGGCTGTTTCTATATTAATTTTGTTCCTCCTGCCAAACAGCCAGCTCCACAGCATCAGGGCTGTATCTCCTCCTGCCGTGGGGTCCGGCCACCACAGGGGCTCAGCCAACTTGTAATGCCTGACGCCCTACCAGGCCCCGCCCCGCCTACCGTCCCACGCCTCAGCGTAGCTTTATTCGTGGGTGACACAAACATCCACGTTGACTGGTCTCACTTTCTTTCTTTTTTTAAGTTTATTTTATTGTTTTTGACAGAGATGGAGAGAGACAGGGAGAAGGGGGAGGGCCCAGAGCTGTCTCCGCAGTTGTACGTCATGAGTTTTCTATGTGGTTTTGTTCCATGCAGGTGGGTGGGGCTGCGCAGCATGGGAACTGGGGTGTCCCACATGGGAAGCGCACCCCAGTTCAGCATATGAGTCTTCACGGGCCAGGGCCAGGATTCGATCCTCGGTCCCGGGGCTGCAAAGCGAGCACTTAGCCCACTGAGCCATCCTGGCTTCCTTCATTTTCAGCTAAAAGATGTTTTATAACTCTCCCCCCCTAAAAGCAGGGTGTGGGGGGGTATGTGGAGTGTGTAATCTGCATGCGATGGACCCCAGCGTCCGCCATCATTTCGATCCTATGAAATTGACCCAGCCATACGTGGCCCATAGCAAAAGCCCCTCGTCATCGACGTGTGGGCTTTGCTTCACAGATGACAGGGAGGTGAACAGTGACGTACAAATGCACAGAGAGCCCCCATCCATGCGGACTCTGACACACAACACGCCCTCTGCCATGTCATTGCAGAACTCTGTCCCCTCTTCCACCCCTCGTCGCACCGCATAGCTTGTGGTGTTTGGGTGCCCTCTAAAATCTGGAGAGGGTTCCCCAGAAAGTCACAGGGCACCACGCAGAGCGATCACCAGGACAGCCCAGCCCCAGGCACACACATTCTGTCCTCCCACTGTCCGCCCCCCTAAAATCTGGACCCAGGCCCCCCAAACCAACTTCTCAACAAAACCGATCTGCGCTTACAATGTGAGCCTCATGCAGCCACACGGAGCTTCCTTTATGTCTATGCACGACACTGCAGCCACCATGCCTGAGCCATCCGCATGCCCAGTCCTCTAGCCCAAATGTCCCCAATCTTTGTCTCATTGGGGACCGGTTTCACGGATGATTTTTCCACAGACCAGGGGAGGGGTGGGAGTTTGGGGGTGATTCAAGTGCCCGATGCAGCTTCATTGTCCCTTGCCACTCACAGAGAGGGTTTTGAGGAGTCTGCAAGCCATTGCTGTGTGATGGTCTCTGTGTAGTCACACCTCTCTGTTCATGTGCATCTGTATTTGCAGCCGCTCCCCAGGGCTAACATCACCGCCTCAGCTCCACCTCAGACCATCAGGCCTTAGATGCTCATAAGGAGCCACAGTCTAGATCCCGCGCATGCGCAGGTCACCATAGGGGGCGCGCTCCTATGAGAATCTAATGCCCCCGCTGATCTGACAGGAGGCGGAGCTCAGGGGGTCATGCGAGCCATGTGCAGCAGCTGTAAGTACAGATGAAGCTTCGCTCACTCACTCGTTGTTCCTAATAGGCCACGAACAAATACCAGCCCATGGTCTGGGGGTTGGGGACCCCTGCTCTAGCCTCATGGGACTGGTCACCCTGTTTTCTGCAACATGGCTTCAGCCCTCATCTCCCCGGGTCATTCGGTCACACACGGAGTGCCCCTTAAGGCCCTGATGGTTCCACTACCACCCGGTGACGCCAGGAAGGAGACCTCCTGTCCGGGGGTGATGACAGACACACGCCTGTCACCGGGCCTGACGCAGCTTCCTCTCTCACAGGGCAACATGCCGCCAGATTATCACATCAGCCTCATCGACATCGGTCTGGTGTTGGAGTATCTGATGGGCGGGGCCTACCGCTGCCACTACACCCGCAAGAGCTTCCGGACCCTTTACAACAACCTGTTTGGGCCCAAGAGGGTAGAGCACGGAGGCAGTGGGGTGGGGGTGTCCTGGGCTTCCTGGGGTCCCATGCGATTCCCTGATATCCTTTCCAGTGACTCGGCCTGTTCGCAGCCAAGTTCACCCCCTGCCCTTCCTCCTGATAGTCCTCCTGATAGAGGGGGGTCATGGGAGGGGTGCGAAACCCCACGCTTAGCACAGCCCTAACTCAAATATCAGCTCACCCACAAGGCACCTCCCCGCCGGCCTCCCACGTAGAGCCCTGGCTCTGGGTCTGTATTTCTGTGAGTCCGGTTCTATCTGGAATCAGGGTCATGCGTCTAGACATCTTTCTCCTCCACTGAACTTGATGGACAGAAGCCGGGGGTCCATATTAAAGCATTTCCCTTCTTTGGAGATTGTCCCTAATCGTTCATGTCCCTGCAGGCCCCCTATGTACTAGTATACTAACACGAACGGTACTTATCTGGGTCAGTTGATTTTTTTTTTTTTCTCTCCCCTTCTATTATGCAGCCTAAAGCGCTTAAGCTCCTGGGAATGGAAGTAAGTAGATTTGAATTCAATAGTTTAATGGACCGTAGGGTTTGCTCATTCCATGAGGAGTTGGTAGAACTCATCCTTTAAAATAGCCTAATCCCAGTCCTGTCTTTTTTGGGGGGTGGGGAGGCTAACTTTCATTACCTTTATGAGTCAAGTGAGGCATTCTATTGTTTAGACTCCATTTCAGTCATTTACATTTCCTAGAAAACCATGTAGTGTATCTAAAGACCTTCAGGTTCATTGGCATAAATGTTTATGTAGTACTCCATTTTTTTTTTTTAAAGATTTATTTTTATTGTTTTTGACAGAGAGGGAGATACAGAGACAGTCTCAGAGAGAAGGGGGAGGGCCCAGAACAGTCTCCATAGCTGCATATCATTGTTTTTTTTTCCTACATAGTTTCATTCCACAGGGGGGTGCGGGGCTGCACAGGGCAGGAACTGGGCCGGGGTCTCACCCCGGTGAGAACCAAACTGGGGGCACTCCCCAGTTCAGCATATGGGTCCACATGGGCCAGGGCCGGGATTCGATCCTCGGTCCCCGGGGCTGCAAAGTGAGCGCTTAACCCACTGAGCCATCCCGGCTTCCCCATAGTACTCTATTTTTTAAAAATCTCCTCAATATCTTTAGTTGCGTGCTGTTTCTTGTTTCAGTTTTTAAAAATTTATATCTTCTCTTTTTTATTCTTAACCATACTTGCCTATGGAGTTGATTATTTTTTATTTACAAACCACTGTCTTCTGCTTTCTCTGTTACTAACCTCTGCTTTGATTTTTATTCATTCCTTCTGTATTCTTCCTACAGAGTTACAGTACTGTTGTTATTGACTCTACTTGAAAGTGAGGTTCACTCATTTTCAATCTTCCCTGTATTCCAAAAAGTGCATGAAAAGGACATAACTTTTTTCTCTGAGCCTTGTTTCCATGCTATTCCACAGGTTTGGCTAAATAGGACCTTCATTGCCATTCCTGTCCAAATATTTATAATTTCCTCTTTACCCTGAGTTATAGAGAAACATAGTTAAAATTTGCCAGGGACACACATTTGTGGTTGTCATCATTCTACTGATTCCTACTTTTGTTCCTTGAACGTCGACCAAACATGGTTTCTGGATTCATTGAGATAGAAAATCTCAAAGCAACCTCCGTTTAATGCCCGGTTAAGTTCTGTTAATGATTCATGTGTGTTGGAAGCAAACACATACTCTCATTTAGTTGGGTACAATTCTTTTTTTTTTTTCCAAGATTTATTTTTATTGTTTTTGACAGAGAGAGAGAGATACAGAGGTAGAGAGAAGGGGGAGGGCCCAGAACAGTCTCCATAGTTGCACATCATTGGTTTTTCCACATAGTTTCATTCCGCAGGTGGGCGGGGCTGCACAGGGCAGGAACTGGGCCGGGGTCTCACCCTGGTAAGAACCAAACTGGGGGCACTCCCCAGTTCAGCATATGGGTCCTCACAGGCCAGGGCTGGGATTTGGTTCTCAGTCCCCAGGGCTGCAAAGTGAGCGCTTAACCCACTGAGCCATCCCGGCTTCCCCTGGGTACAATTCTTATACTTATCTGTCCCATCAAACTGGGTACTTACGTTATTCGATTGGTTTCTATATGTATTAACTGTTTTCAAGTTCATTGCTAAGTGATGTGTCTTCAGAGACTTTTAACTCATTATAGGTGCCTATTTCCCTTTATATTTCCAGTTTATATCTTCTGTTGTTTAACTGGGTTATTTCTCTCTCTCTCTCTCTCTCTTTTTTAAAGATTTATTTTTATTATTTTTGACAGAGAGAAAGAGATACAGAGACAGAGATAGAGAGACTGGGGAGGGCCCAGAACAGTCTCCATAGTTGCACATCATTGGTTTTTCCACATAGTTTCATTCCACAGGTGGGCGGGGGCTGCACAGGGCAGGAACTGGGCCGGGGTCTCACCCCGGTGAGAACCGAACTGGGGGCACTCCCCAGTTCAGCATATGGGTCCACACAGGCCGGGGCGGGGATTCGATCCTCAGTCCCTGGGGCTGCAAAGTGAGTGCTCAACTCACTGAGCCATCCTGGCTTCCCCTCTCTTTTTTTTTTTTTGGTTGGTTTGTGACAGGTCTTTGCATTTTAGAAAAATTAACAAACATTTTTTTTTTTTGAGAGACAAAGACAGAGAGGTAGAGAGAAGGGGGAGGGCCCAGAGCAGTCCCCATAGTTGTACATTAGTTTTCGACATGGTTTTGTTCCTGGGGGGCAAGAATCAAACTGGGGGCCCCCGCAGGGGAAGCGCACCCCAGTCCAGCCTATGGGTCCACACGGGCCGGGGTCGGGATTCGATCCTCGGTCCCTGGGGCTGCAAAGTGAGCGCTTAACCCGCTGAGCCCTCCCCAGCAAGGTTTTCCCTGATCGCCTCTGTCTGGCAGGACCGTGCCGAACGTGCCTTTTCTCCCCGCAGGATGACGAGCCGGCAACCAAAAGCAAGAAGAAGAAAAAGAAGAAGAAAGAGGAGGAGACGGACATTGACCTGGACGACCCGGCCGTGAGCCGCTTCCGCTCTCCGTTCCACGAGCTGCTGGTCTGGGCCGTGCTGATGAAGCGCCAGAAGATGGCGCTGTTCCTGTGGCAGTGCGGTGAGGAGTGCATGGCCAAGGCCCTGGTGGCCTGCAAACTCTACAAGGCCATGGCCCACGAGTGTTCCGAGAGCGAGCTGGTGGACGACATCTCTCAGGACCTCGACGGCAACTCCAAGTTCGTGTCTGCAGGGGGGAGGGGGTGGGGGACTGGAGACCCAGGAGCCCGCTGTGCTTAGCACGCGTCTCTTCCGGGGCGAGGGGCGGCCGATGCATTTCTCACGACGCAAAGGCGACAGAACTGTGTCCCGAAGGAAACGCGATCAGGGTGTCCATGCTCCTGAACCTGTGCCCCTGGCCTTGACCTTCTCGAGTGCATCTCAGTTTTCCTCCCCGTTCTGTGGGCAGAATGGCTGGGGGGGGGGGTGGTGGCTGGAACTGGGGATTTCGCTCCCCCCACCCCCGGGGCCTGGGAGGCTCAGATAAAACCCCAATGGGTTAGGCTCTGGTGAACATTTCCCTTGAAGGCAGAGTTTTTTAAAAACAGTATTTGAGGGGGGCTGGGGGAAGGCCGGGAGAGCTCAGCAGTTGAGCGCTTGCTTTGCCATCATGAGGTCCAGGGTTCGAATCCCAGCCCGGGCCCGTGCAACCCCATAGGCTGAACTGCCGTCCAACTGGTAATCACCAGGAGGGCTCAGCAGCGAGGGTTCTCGCCTCCCATGTGGGAGGCCCCTGGTTCGGTTCATGGCCCCACACCCACCTGTGTGGAACAAAACCACGTCACAACTGATGGTGTGCAGCTATGGAGACGGCTCTGGGCCCTCCCCCTTCTCTCTGTCTCTCTCACCTTCTCTCAAGTGATCAAATAAATCTTTTAAAAAAATAAAGGCAGGTCAGGGAGCCCCAGCCGCTGTCCTCTGGGGATGTACCCCACGGGCTTCCGGCTTGCAGAGCGGTGGCCCCTCGATGCCCCTGGGCTCGCCTGGCTGTACCCACGCGCACGTGGTCCCTGCGGCTGGCCCCAAGCCCGGCTCCCTGTCTTTCCGCGCAGGGAGTTCGGGCAGCTGGCCGTGGAACTGCTAGACCAGTCGTATAGGCACGACGAGCAGATCGCCATGAAGCTGCTCACCTACGAGCTGAAAAACTGGAGCAACTCGACCTGCCTGAAGCTGGCCGTGGCCGCCAAGCACCGGGACTTCATCGCCCACACCTGCAGCCAGATGCTGCTGACCGAGATGTGGATGGGGCGGCTGCGCATGCGCAAGAACCCCGGCCTGCAGGTGCGGGCGGCGGGCCGGCCGCCGGCAGGGGGCGCTGTGGGCTGGGCAGCCGGCCACGTGTGGCTGCCTGGGCGGGATCAGTACCCACGGTGACATGCAATGCAAAAGCGGCCGTTTTCCATTCGGGAAGCGGCGCCATGTGACCAGTTTTAGCTTGCTCAGTGCAGGCCGTCGGTTATGAGCTATGGTGGCGAGGTGTGTTTGTTTTCTTTCTTTCTTTTAAATTTATTTTGTTGTTTGAGAGAGAAGGGGGAGGGCCCAGAGCTGTCTTCATCGTTGCACATCATCCGTGGGGACAGGGTTTCCTGCCACACAGGTGGCTGTGGGGCCACGTGGGGCGGGAACTGAGCTGGGGGCCTCCCGCATGGAAGGCGAGCACCTTCACCACTGAGCCATCCTGGGGGTTAGCAGTTGGCTGCAGTTCAGCCTGTGGGTTTGCACGGGCCGGGGCTGGGATTCGATCCCTGGACCTTGAGGCCAGCACTCACCCTGTTCGGCTACGCTGGCCTCCCCAGAAGGTGTGTTTTAAAGTGTGCTCTACATCCAGGGCTGCGAACAGCGCAGTCACATCAGTGTCTGTCAAGTCAAAACATGACGGTGTGTCCTCATCCGCCTTATTCGCTGGGTCAGGCCCTGTGTGGCTTCTGGCGGTTTTCCCCAAAGTCAAAATGACTGTGGAAGGTCAACCTTGTGAATCGATTCAGGGCATTGAGGCCGCCACGACGGTGCCCTGAAGACGCCCACCAAATAGGACTTCCAGAACCTCTTCAGAAAGTGCCAAGAGCAGTGGCATAAGCGAGGGGGAGGGGATTGGGAGGGGGGATGGCCAGCAATGTGCCCTTTATCATCACAACTCTTTTGAAATGTAAACGTTCACCGTAGTTTTGGATCACCCCTCGCATTTCACTGACCAAAGAGATGCTGCAACAATCATTGTCCCGCAGATAGAAAGCCAGAAAATTCGAGAGGGGTTGTCCTTAGAAAGGTGTGGGTCCAGGACCAGAACTCAGGTAGCCAGGGTCTGTGTGTGTGTGTGTGTGTGTGTGTGTGTGTGTGTGTGTGTGTGTGTGGCTTACAGAACCCAGCGTCCATCGACCCTGATAAAAATGCCGAGGTTTCCAAATCTGTGACCGGAGCACCTCATTGCTGTCCAGATAGACCCCGGTTAAGGCCATCTTTTGTGACTCCCATTTGTCTCCCACCTCTCGGTCCCCAGAGTCACATTTCCATCTTAAGTGATTTGTATGGAAACAAAATTGTTGGGGCTACTTCCCTGAAAGTCTTAGTCGATGTGATTCACTTATTTTTATTTACTATAATCTATATTTAATAGAAAGACATGCCTGCTTTGGAACTGAACGTGAGCGCTCTATTTTAAGTCAGGGTTCCACACACTACAGCCTGCTTTTCACTGAAAAAAACAAAAAAAAATGGGGTGGATGTTCTTAAAATCTTCACCAAGAGCACATCATGCAACGCATAGACAATGTCATGCGGAATTGTACGCCTGGAAACAATGTAATTATTAACCCATGTCACCCAATACATTTCACAATAAAAATAAAATAATCAAATTTCACCAAGGCAAAAAAACCCAACAACATATAGGCCACAGAACACCCCAGGGGAGAGAAACCTGTTCCCAGGCTGCTCAGTTATTGCGAAATGCTGAAGGTTATCGTTTGAACGTTTTCCCTACACTGGAAACATTTCTGAGAACTGACATAGTTTCCAAACTCTGCTTTTTTTCACTCCCCATAGGTGATTCTGGGGATTCTTCTGCCCCCTACCATCTTGTTTTTGGAGTTTCGGACCTACGATGACCTGTCGTATCAAACATCCAAGGAAAATGAAGACGGTAAAGAAAAAGAAGAGGAGGCCATGGTTAGTGCTAATCATGGTCATTACAGTGTCACTGTGCTGTCGTTTTGAACACTCTTGAGATGTCTCGTACCGGGAATTTGGAAACCTCAGTCATTGGGGACATTGCTAGAATTCTTTTCATTTATTTATTAAAAAATTTATTTTATTGTTTGAGAGAAGGTGAGAGAGAGAGAGAGAGAGAGAGAGAGAGAGAGAGAGAAGGGGGAGGGCCCAGAGCAGTCTCCATAGTTGTACATCATGAGTGGTGACATAGGCCACACAGGTGCATGTGAGGCCGCTTGGGGCGGGAACTGTACTGGGGGCCTCCCGGGTGGGAGGCGAGAACCTTCACCACTGAGCCATCCTGGCGGTTACGAGTCGTGTCGCAGCTCAGCCTACGGGGTTGCCCAGGCCGCGGCCGGGATTCGATCCCAGGACCTGGCGATTGTATACCAAGCCCTCCACGGCTGAGCTGTCCTGGCCGGCCACGCCACCCTTGCCCCGGAGTCACCTGCTGGCCGTGTTCTCTGTTTCCCAGGACGCGAACGCAGACGCCGGCTCCAGGAAGGAGGATGAGGAGAAGGAACAGAGAAAGCAGAGGCGCCTCCCCATCGGGACGAAGATCTGTGAATTCTACAACGCCCCCATTGTCAAGTTCTGGTTCTACACCGTAAGGCCTCCCCCCGGGCTGGGGCCACCCAGCCTGGTCGGAACCGTGCGATCGGTCAGAATCAAGCTGAAGGTCAAGGCTGGAAGGACACAAGACTTCCAGTGGGGAGCACTGTGTCAGATTGTGCAAGTGGACACAATGTTACATGGTGTTATTACCGTAGGCTGCCGTGTAGAAGGCGCTCCTGAGGAATCATAGATAAGGGACCCTGTGGTGGGCTCCGCATGTCACCGACATGTCAGTGAGGGAACTCCAGAGAGCTCCGGGTCCCAGGGCACACACTCACCATCCTCCCTTACCCAGCCCTAGTGGGAAGATTCAAGAGGGACACTGGGAGGCAGGGAGCAGTACGGAACATGGTCTAAAGTCTAGGAGTGTAGGAGACGTACCAGGAAGCCATCAAAAGTCTCTCTGTGTATCAGAATGTCGTGGGGGGAGAGGAGCGACCAAGACACCTTCAGTTAGAAAAGGAAATGTCAGCGGCCACCTGGCGTGGACCGCATTGCCTGCCTTCTACCTGCCTCGGGGTTCCATCTGCCTGGGATGGAAGTGGGGGGCTTCCCCCGATGGCTCCTGCCAGTGGGAAAGGACAATTCCACCAGATGGGAGGGTGGTGGAGGGATTAGGAAGTAGACATTGGCAGTTACAAGCTAGTCCCGGGCGTGTGGCATACAGCCTCTATGGTCCATCATGTTGTAAGAACTCTGCAAGGTGGTGGGGGTGTTCCATTTATCAGGGGGATCACTTCTGAAATGTCTCATCGCTCTGTTGTACCCCTGAGACAAATCTAATATGGGGTGTCAGGGAGGCCGGGATGGCTCAGTAGGATAAGCACTCACTTTGCAGCCCCAGGGACCAAGGATCAAATCCCGGCCCCAGCCCATGCGGACCCATATGTTGAACTGGGGTGTGCTTCCCATGCGGGAGGCCCCCAGTTTGATTCTTGCCCCTCATTTGGACCCCAGCTCGAGGGGGCAAGCCTCCCATACAGGAGGCCCCAGCCCAGTCCCCACCCTGTGTGGCCCCCACCTGTGTGGGAAGAAACGACATTGAAAACTGATGATGTGCAACTATGGAGACTGCTCTGGGCCCTCCCCCTTCTCTCTGTCTCTCTCTGTCTCTCTGTCTCTCTCTGTCTCTGTCAAAAACAATAAAGTAAATCTTGAAAAAAATCACAAGGAAGTCAGCTGAAATGACAGTTTCCCCTACTGCCTTAAAAACATAAAAATAAAAAATAGTGTGAGATGGCAACTGTAATTGGAAAATGACATAAGTTTTAAAAAAAAGACCAAGTTAAAAAAATATAGAAAGGAGGGAAGTTGGTTTTAGAAGATGCATCACCCTGACACACGGGTTCCAAGATGTCCTTGTGGTGCGTCACCTCCCTGACACCCTTGTGGGGCACGTCACCTCCCGACGCCTCCCCGCCGTCCTGTCTTGCAGATGTCGTACCTGGGCTACCTGCTCCTGTTCAACTACGTCATCCTGGTGCGCATGGACCGCTGGCCCTGTGTGCAGGAGTGGATCGTCATCTCGTACATCCTCACCCTGGCGCTGGAGAAAATCCGAGAGGCGAGTGGGGTCCCCATGACATCCCAGCTCCCTACCCACAGAGCATCCTGGTTAGGAAACGTGCCATGCATGTCAGGAGGGCCAGGGGATGGGGGCCTGTCGCATAGGAGGCACGCCCCCTTGAGCCAGGGGCCAAACAGGGGGGCAAGAACCAAACGGGGGGCCTCCCACATGGGAAGCGCACCCCAGTTCAGCCTATGGGTCTGCACGGGCCAGGGCTGCAAAGTGAGCGCTTAACCCGCTGCGCCATCCCTGCTTCCCCCTATTTTTCGTATTACATGACGATACTTTCTGGAGAGCCCTTGTAGTTGTTTACAAAGAGAAAGAAAGCTTAGAGGTAAGAAAAAATGAACTTGAGCCAAAAAAGCACGCAGCCAGATTGCATATTCTTTAGAACCCATACGATTGTGTCGCAATCATGATTGACCTTCCGACTGAACTAAAACAAATACAATTGGCAAGAACGTCTTCTGGGTTCTGGGTAGTGTGCGTTGGATGATGTGAGTCAGTCTCATGAGAGTCTGAGAAAGCAAGAGTGCCCTCCCATCCAAACTGTTACAATATCTCCTTTTACTACCTGATCCAAATGGTTACAATGTATCTCCTTTAACTACCTGCTCCAAATGGTTATAATGTGTCTCCTTTAACTACCTGATCCAAACTGGTACAATGTGTCTCCTTTAACTACCTGATCCAAACAGTTATAATGTGTCTTTTACTACCTAATCCAAACGGTTACAATGTGTCTCCTTTTACTATCTGATCCAAACCTGTACAATGTGTCTCCTTTTACTACCTGATCCAAACAGTTACAATGTGCCTCCTTTAACTACCTGATCCAAACCGGTACAATGTGTCTCCTTTTACTACCTGATCCAAACGGGTACAATGTGTCTCCTTTAACTACCTGATCCAAATGGTTACAATGTGTCTCCTTTAACTACCTGATTCAAACGGGTACAATGTGTCTTCTTTTACTACCTAATCCAAACTGGTACAATGTGTCTCCTTTTACTACCTGATCCAAACTGGTACAATGTGTCTCCTTTAACTACAACCCTCTCTGTCTAGCTGGCCTTCATTCACACCCTGCACGTGCTACAGCTAGGATTTCCCAAGCGACCACACTTCTCTGGTGCCCCACGGTGATCTTGCTGAGTGCCATGTGCTCAAACCTCATTCCTGGTGCCAGGAGCTTACCCCCCACCCCCAACCCCACCCCGTTACTGGAAAGAGGAGAGCAAACAGCCATCGTGCATGGCCTGTGAAACTACGTAACACCCTCCCCCACCCCATGCTGCCCCTGGGGTCCCTGGGACGTACCCAGAGTCCCTATAACTAAATGAGTGCCATCTGGACCCCTCCCTACATCACACCATACCTGTGTCCACGGGACCCCTTTGATGTGCGCCTGTGCAGGCTGCTTGTTAAAGACATTTCGTGTTACCCCCAGGAAATGGTGAGTTTTAATCAGGGGCGCGATCCAAAGGGTAGCATCGCTCCAAGCTGAAGAAAATCCTAAGTCACAAAGGAAATTTTGGCAAATAAACATCCCCTGGTCCTATTCTGTCCTGTCCACGGGGCGCACAGCCCTCCGGGGCGACCACAGGGGGACATCTCTGCTCCGGCATTTTCCTCCTGGCACGGAAGCTGACAGGCCTGTGTCCAGAGAATTCGACAAGAGATCCAAAAAGGCAGCTACTCGAAGGACAGTCAGGAGACAGAACTCAGAAGGCATTTCCTGAGCGATGGTGAAACGCGGAGTGGAGGAATCCAGAGGATGCCGTGGCATTTCCCTTTCTAGATGGTTCTCTGCTCCAGGGAGATGGGGGTGTAGAGGTCCTGAGCAGGGAGGGGAACCAGGGGGCCTGGCAGGTTCCACCGGTGCGGCCTGTCTTCCGGTTCACGGTGCCTTGGCCTCTGTTTTCAGATCCTCATGTCGGAGCCGGGCAAGCTAGGCCAGAAGATCAAAGTCTGGCTGCAGGAGTACTGGAACATCACCGACCTCGTGGCCATTTCCACGTTCCTGGTCGGGGCCGTGCTCCGCCTGCAGAGGCAGCCGTACATGGGCTACGGCCGCGTGATATACTGCGTGGACATCATCTTCTGGTACATCCGCGTCCTCGACATCTTTGGTGTCAACAAGTACCTGGGGCCTTACGTGATGATGATTGGGAAGATGGTGAGTGCCAACAGCCTGGGGGGTGGGGGGGCCACTGGGCGTGACCTGGGGTGTGCGGCTCCTGGGCGGTGGGCGTGGCCTAGCCCTAGGGTATGAAGCCAGGCTACGGGCGTGGCCTAGGCTGTGAGGACGGCCATGGGCGTGGCCTAGGGTGTGACAACAGGTGGTGGGCGTGGCCTAGGCATGACGCCAGGCCATGGGCGTGGCCTAGGGTGTGACAACGGGTGGTGGGCGTGGCCTAGGCATGAAGCCAGGTCGTGGGCGTGGCCTAGGGTGTGAAGCCAGGCCATGGGCGTGGCTTAGTCTGTGAGAACAGGTGCTGGGTGTGGCCTAGGCATGAAGCCAGGTCGTGGGCGTGGCCTAGGGTATGAAGCCGGGCTGTGGGCGTGGCCACCTAGTGTTAACTGATTTGGTCTTTACCTTGCTGTTGGTTTTTCTTCCAGAAAATAGTTTTGGCTCTAAGATACATCGCTCTGGGAGGCTGGGGTAGCTCAGCAGTGGAGCGCTTGCCTTGAAATGGCAAGGTCTGGGGTTCCATTCCCGGTCCCGGCTTGTGCAACCCCATATACAGTGATGCCTTGGAATTCCAACTTAATCTGTCCCAGAACCCTGTTCGAGTTCCAAAACATTCGAGTAGCAAGACAAGTCGGGACATCCCACGCAAACAACGTGTTGGCGTTCAGATTCTAAAGCAGCGTTTGGATTCCGAGGCAAAATTTGCTTGAGTTTTTCGTTCAGATTCCAAGTTGTTCAAGTTTTGGGGTGTTCGGATTCCAAAGTATCAATCACTGTACTGAACTGCAGCGCAACTGGTAACCGCTGGGATGGCTCAATGGCAAATATTCTCATCTCCCATGTGGGAGGCCCCTAGTTCGGTTCCCGCCCCGCGTGGCCCCACATCCACCTGTGTAGAATAAAATGGTGTCCCCAGTAATGATATACAACTATGGACACTGCTCTGGGCACCTGCCCCTTCTCTCTCTCTCTCAAACAATAAAATAAATCTTTTTTTTTTTCAAGACACATAGCTCTCCGGCGTGTTCATAACTTCAAAACCCAGTTGACAAATAGGAGTCAAGGGCCCACAATAGACACTCACACGTGGCAACAGCCTGATTGATAACCTTCTAGCATGTAGTAGAAGCCAGAGACAAAGGGTGCCCAGGGTCACCCCCCATCCTGTGTTGCAGACGATCTTCAGTTCACATGCGTGGACACAGGCCATGAGTTTGGTTAGGTGAAGACAATTCCTTGGCCATGTTGCCTTCAGCACAGTCCACACAGAATGTGAAATAGAAAATGAACCTGCAGCCCCTCCCTCCATCATGTGGGACCGGCTCAATGTTAGGGCTGGTCCCAGAAGAAAGGAACCTTCTGCGTGGCGGAATAATTCTTCAGAGGGCAAGCAAGTGGCTTTGAATGAAAGGGTGTGTGGCTTCGCTTATTCTGGGGGCCCTCCATCTTCAGAAATGTCCCCAATTAGGAAGGATCTCAATTCAGTATCCGTCGCAAGCAGAGCCCTGCTCATTGTAACCACTGAACATTTGCAGAATGAAGGAATAACTACCAGTGTGGGCCCTCGATTCATTCTTTTTTTTTATTTAAAGATTTATTTCTTTGTATTGTTTTTGACAGAGACAGAGAGAAACAGGGAGAGGGGGGAAGGCCCAGAGCCGTCTCCATAGCTGTACGTCATCAGTTTTTGGCATAGTTTCATTCCACACAAGGGGTGCAGGGCAGGAACCAGGCCAGCGGCCTCCCACATGGAAGGCATGCCCCCTCGATCCAGGGGCCAAATTGGGGGGCCTCCCACATGGGAACCATGCCCTAGTGAGAACTGAACTGGGAGCACACCCCAGTTTGGCATATGGGTCCACACAAGCCAGAGTCAGGATTCGATCCTCAGACCCTGGGGTTGCAAAGCAAGCACTCAACCTGCTGAACCATCCTGGCTTCCCCACCCGATCCATTATCTTGTTACCTCCTTAGATAGCTCCTCTTCTTACTGTTTCATTTTCTTTACACATTCCCATCTTTTCCCATCATTCTTCCCACGCTCCACTTGCAGTTGAAGTTCCTAGGAGCATGTTTGTTAATGGGCAACCGCGGAGAAGCAAGAAGGCGTGAACGCGGGAGATGAGGGTGGCCATGTTCTAGAAGGGGACGTGTGCATTGCATGTGGTCGCCCGTGAAGGGGATGGAGAGACAGGGAAGAGGCTCCCTCAATCCTTAGGAGGCACCGAAGAAGCCTTCGGGGAGAGCGTGGGAATGAACTTGGCCCACGCATGAAGGCACTAAGCGACGTGTTTGGTTTCCACGCAGATGATTGACATGCTATATTTTGTGGTCATCATGCTGGTGGTGCTGATGAGTTTCGGGGTCGCCCGGCAGGCCATCCTGCACCCAGACGAGGAGCCGTCATGGAAGCTGGCCCGGAACATCTTCTACATGCCTTACTGGATGATCTACGGAGAGGTGTTTGCAGACCAGATAGACCGTAAGAATAGAATTCATAGTAAGATTCTCTTCCCTGCTTCCCAGGCAGATGATCGGACCCACAGTCATGGCAGAACTTGGGTTCACAGGGGGAATAAAGTCGTTTCTTCTTCTGCCATGGCATCAACTTAGCTTAGGAAGGAACAGAAGATGACATGTAGATGTTTGAGACTTCAGTCAATTCTTCTACTCTGAAAACCACTCACTGGAATTTGACATCTCACGTCCCGTGAGCTGGCTACGTGGTCCCAATGCCAGTAACCTAATTTCTCTTCCACCTCATTGCTTGCCACCTGGAGACAGAATAGGTAGTGTTATTCTAGTAGAGTGAGATGCTGAGTGGGACAGGGTGACAGGTGCTTCTTGTCATCCTCTGATTCAAGCCCCCGAAGCCTGTGTTCCATGGAGCTGTCAATTTCCCCTTCATTCCTGGAGTGTAAATTACAAAAGGAAACAATATCAGCAACAGCCTGGACCTTAGCAGAGGAAACGGGCTGCCATCCCGCATGAGTTTCTGGGAAATGTAGTTCCCCGCCCTTCCCCAGGCTGACATTGTAGGTCACTGCGCCTCTTGTGTCGCAGAGAAGTGATGCTCAAATGTCCCTTTACCTATTTCACACAGACAGTTAATACCACACCAAGGAATGAGATCCTTTCGCCCGTTTTGGGGTCAGCAGCAATATTTCCATACGCATGTCCGCGCTATCATAAAACATCAAGTTCAGGGGCGCTCCATGTCCCACGTTTTGGGAAACAGATCCTGTATGACATGCGGGGTGGTCAGGGTATTTGCTGCAACTAGGCCAGATGGATCTAGTCCACACGATGCTTTCCATCTCACTTCCATGGCACGTTCTTACCTTGAAGGATCTCAAAGCCCGTTACTGAATATATTTGCAGCTTCATAAGCCAGAACGGAACACTCTCATTTGATTTCAAAGAATATGAGCTCCCTGAACATGCACTAAATGCTAGTCAAAGACCCTGATCCGGACCTAAGTTGTCACATTGTTATTGGTAACGACTGAATTGGGGAACGAGAGGGGAAAGAGGTCAACTTCAGGGCGCACTGTGGTCAGTAACACCATGAATGCAGGTTTTCTGTTCTTGATCGTTTATTACATAATCATTCTGTATTGATGGGTGCCTATGAGGTGTTTGTGTAGGAATATAAAGACTATCTGATGAGGTAACCTGTACATTAAAATGATCATCTGCCCGCAGCCTTGTGTCTTTTTCACAGTATTTTAAACTACTGAGTTTTTGCTGTTGCTTGTGACCTATTGGTAAAAGAAAGATTCATGAAGTATATACATGTACATTTCCCAGAATCAATGTGGACGATTCTTCTCAAACAGATCACTGTGTCCAAGTGCAAATCTGTAACTCCCAAGCTGGAATGCTTTGCATTTCTTGTGGTATTAATCATTTGCTTTACTTTTCTCTCAACTCTCACCTTATTTTGTTTCCTGTCTTCCTGTCACAATTAAAAAACAACAACAACAACAACAAAAACGCCTGCTCTGTAATCGCTCTACAGTCTACGCCATGGAAATTAACCGTAAGTTTACATGAAATGGATGACTGGTCCATGAAATGTGTGTGTGAATGAGTCGCTTCCTGAGCTAGTTACTGGTGGCCTCTGACTGGCTGCAAATGCTTCTCTTGCTTTGTGGTGTCTGTAGTTTTTAAAACTAAGTAAGGAAGAAGTACATCGACTGCAAGTGTAGGGAGATCGCTTCACTAATCACTGCTGGGATCAGGCTATCTTCTTCTTCAGGAAATCGGATGATGAAAGTGGCATTTCATCTGAGTAGAGAGAGAAAAGATTCTTTTTCAAACATGGCACCAGAACGGCCGATTAATAGACTTGAGATGGGGAGAGGCATCCTTACCTTAAGAGGGAACAAAATTATTTTCACAGTGAATTACGAGTGAAGGGGAAGCCAGCCAGGATGGCTCAGCGGGTTGAGTGCTCGCTTTGCAGCCCCGGGGACCAGGGATGGAATCCCGGTCCCAGCCTGTGCAGACCCATGTGCTGAACTGGGGTGAGCTTCCCATGCAGGAGGCCCCCAGCCCAGTTCCCTCCCTGCGCGGCCCCTGCCCACCTGTGTGGAATGAAACCATGTTGAAAACTGATGACATGCAACTATGGAGACGGCTCTGGGCCCTTCCCCTTTTCTCTATCTCTCTCTGTCTCTGTCTCTCTCTGACTGTTAAAAACAGTAAAAGAAATCTTAAAAAAAAAAAAAAGAATTATGAGTAAAGCCAAAAGGACAACATAAGCTGATGTTAAATAATTCGAAGACATAATAACATTCTCATAGTAAAGGAAGAATCCACCTAGACAGACTTATCTACTTAAAAATTAGGGACGCTTATATAGAAAAAACAGAATCCTGGGAAACTGGTTACCAATAGACATGTTAAGAATGACCATCCCGGCTCAGTCTTTGGGAATTATCCTACTGGGCCCACTGATGCCAGTGCAATAAAGCTGTATTCTCCCAGAAAAAAAAAAAGAAAAAAAAGAATGACCATCTCGCTGTGCACCAAGGAATTTCTGATCTGTGTAGGGGTTGATCCTTTTCACGTGGAAAATGATTGCTTAGGAAATCAGGGGAAAAAACCAAAACAAAACAGAAGGAATAGCACGGTGCACAACCCCTGCAAGGTATCTGTTTTCATTCACGCACACGAAATAAAGACACGCTTTGGTTTCAGCCCCGTGTGGAGACAACCAGTACGATGAGGAGGGCAAGCGACTGCCGCCCTGCATCCCAGGCGCCTGGCTCACCCCGGCCATCATGGCGTGCTACCTCCTGGTAGCCAACATCCTGCTGGTCAACCTGCTTATTGCAGTATTCAAGTACGTGTCGCAGCTGGTGCCCGCGTGCTTCTTGTTTATGGCTTCCCGGAGTTTCAGTTTGGTCTCGGAGCTGTCACGTGTCCCCCTGTATGGACACCAGATTCCCCAAGGCTCTGATGAATCAGTCGCAATGTTTGCAGTCTTTTTGGTTCAACCGTCCTAAGCCTTAGGTATTCATACATCAAGAGTGGAAGACAGGGGAAGCCGGGATGGCTCAGTGTGTTAAGTGCTCACTTTGTAGCACTGGGGACTGAGGATCGAATCCCGGCCCCAGCCCATGTGGACCCATTTGCTGAACTGGGGAGTGCCCCCAGTTCAGTTCTCTCTCTGTCTCTGTATTTCTCTCTCTCTCTCTCTCTCTCTCTCTCTCTCTCTCTCTCTCTCTCTCTCTGTCAAAAAAAAAAAAGAGTGGAAGACACAGAAGTTTAGTCTGGGTTAGTCTTTTAACACGTTAGCATGTGTTTTCATCGAATGAAAGTATTTTCTGAGCTGAAAGGCTCCTGAGATTGAGACGATGTGATCAAGTTCTGCCTTTCATTCATTATCAGAGGCTCTGAAAGCAGTGTGAATTTTGTAAGCTGTGGCAATTGCTGTAACAGTATATCAAATATTTTCCTTATCATATATAGAATATAAAATAAAATGGCCCAGGGAAAAAATGCCCCAAATTTAACATCAAGCTTCTTATAAAACCTGCCTGTTTTGGCATGATGTATTGAGTATGTGACCATGCTTAATACATGTTGAAAAACATCATGTTGGGGAAGCCGGGATGGCTCAGCAGGTTGAGTGCTCGCTTTGCAGCCCCAGGGACCGAGGATAGAATCCGGCCCTAGCCTGTGTGGACCCATATGTTGGCCTGGGGTGTGCTTCCCATGTGGGAGGCCCCCAGCCCAGTTCCCGCCCTGAGCAGCCCCCACCCACCTGTGTGGAATGAAACCAGGTCACAACTAATGACATAAAACTATGGAGACGGCTCTGGGCTCTCCCCCTTCTCTCTGTTTCTCTCTGTCAAAAACAATAAAATAAATCTTAAAAAAACCCAAAACACCAAAAACCTTATGTCAGCTTCTAAGATGAAAAATAGGAGGAAAAAGTTCTTCACAGAAGTATAGACTCTTGGGGCTGACCAGGGCATCAGAGAGAATCTGTTTCAAACTCCAGGCTGGAGAGACGAGAAAACGAAGGTCATGAGCGATTCCATGGCTTTTCTAAGCACCCCATGTCGCTAGACAGCATACTTGACCAGAATTCCCGTTTCTATCAGTGATGCCCTTCCTGTCTGGCATGGGAAAATAAAAGCAAAAGATGGTAGCTACGCAACATCCAAGGTAACGCAGTCGATCGAATAAGTTCAATGTGGAATCGATGCAGTGAGCAGACATCAGGTTGTCATGTGGTGGTCTGATGAAATGGAAACAGAAATATTTCAAAATGCTCCGTTGAACGGCTCCTACCTTTCAATACAACTGAAAGCATGAGTCTGCATTCTGCAATGTGGTTGCTCAGAAAAGCCATAGAGAAGCTCCCAGCGGGGCAATCGGTTAGCGTGCGGGGCTTATATGACAGAAAAGCCATAGGTAGCTGTGTCCGTACACATCATTATTTATATAAAATTCAGTGCAGAGGGTCTATGCTGATAGAGAAACCAAAGGACAGTGTGCCACCTTGGGGGTCAGTAGGACCTGGCACTAAAAAGCCACTTCCGTGTCTTTTCATGTCAACATAACTCCGATGGGGCTGGGCAGTCACCCCCAAAAGTAATGGAACGCACTAAGAAACGTATTCTTTTCAAAGCAACACCTTCTTTGAAGTCAAGTCAATATCCAACCAAGTGTGGAAGTTCCAGCGCTACCAGTTGATTATGACATTTCACGACCGGCCCGTCCTGCCTCCCCCGCTGATCCTTTTCAGCCACATCTACATCATCGCCACGCGTCTTAGCGGTCGCTGTCGCAAGAAGAAAGATGGGGATCCGGAGGAACAGGATCGGGGACTAAGTGAGTGCACGGTTCTTTCATTTCTAGCTCAGGCTAATTTCAAGCGCGTTCCAGGAAATCGCATTCAACGACGTACACGTGTGAACACACAACACATGAGTCTAAGTTCGTCCAACCTGCAGCCTGTGGGCCGCCGGTGGCCCAGCACGGCTTTGAAGGGCGGCCCCACCCAAATCTGTCACCTTTCTTAAAATGCAATGAGATTTTTTTGCGATTTTTTTTAGCTCATCAGCGATTGTGAGTGAGTGTCTTTGATGTGTGGCCCACAAATTCCTTTTCTTCCATTGTGGCCCGGGGAGGCCACAAGGTGGGACGCCCGGCTTTAGGCCAATTGCTGTTCTTTACAGAATGCTTCTCACATTTGTGTTAAGTTTCTTCTAGTTTTGCTCACTTACGAGCAGTCCATATTACATGGACAGATGAGACATGGAGAAAATTCTCAAAAAACAACTCTTCGGTAGTGTGTTCCTTTCAACATGCTGTGTTGAACGTAAAGATCAGGGGACAAAATAACGCTGGACCGTGGACTTTCTCCACCACACACAGGCAGAAGACGTCCCAGAAACGTCGACCTTGGCTTCCGTTTTGGAAAAGCTGTACTTTGGGGGGCGTTGGTGTGTTAGAACACCCAGTCATTTTGCTGCAGCGAAAGACGATCTAGCCTCTGCCCGCCTCTCTCTGTGCAGTAAACGCTTGACGGGGGGTCAGAAAACTGTGTGCCTGTGACCAGGAAGGGGCTTCCTGTGAGGCTGGGCTGTGACACTCCAGGGGGGGCCAGGCCGTGGCGGTTGGGGGGCTGGGCGCCCCCTGATGCCCGCCATGTTCCCTGTGGCCCGCAGAGCTGTTTCTCAGCGAGGAGGAGCTGAGGAGGCTGCACGAATTTGAGGAGCTGTGTGTGCAGGAGCACTTCCAGCAGAAAGAGGACGACCAGCAATCGTCCAGCGACCAGCGCATCCGCGTCACCTGCGACAGGTGCATGCGCATACGTGCGCGTCGCCAACCCGGGCCCAAGGGTTGGCGGGCTCCCCCTGTCCCCCACACATCGGGGGGATAGAGTTCTCACTCATGTAGGCCCGCCCAGGCCGGCCTGTTAGTCACACTTGGGGTTGGTGCCTGCCCCCCACCCCCACCCCTGGGGACGAGTGTGGCAGTTCCTAAGGGATGGCTGTATATTGTGTATGGAAGTGAACTATGCCACAGCCAAGGGTTCAGGCCCAGACTGAACCAGCACAAGCTGGTTCTTGCTCACCCCCAAAGTGGGGGCTTTTGCCACCACACCCCCATTCATGGAGACCACAGTTACCGGCTCCGGGAGCCGTCTCCCCCTCCCTCCGCTGCCGTGTTGTGTTTTCCCAGGGTGGTCTCCCTCCCCCTCAGGCCCTGGCCCCCCTCAGCCTGCCTTCCCAGCCTCACAGAGCAGGGGTACACCTCCCACTGTGCTGCCACGACACCAGGAACCACAAGGTCAAAGCCTCCCCACCAGGGCTGGCTCTGTATGGCTGACAGGTTTTCATCCTGCGACCCAGCAGCATCCACAGGGGGGTGTGCAGGACGAACAGCAGGACTGCACACATGCACGTGTGCGGGCGTACGCCGAGGGACGAGCAAAGCCAGGCAGGCCACAGAGAAGGGTGTTTCTGCAACGTCCACAGGCTTGGCCTGCCCACCCTGGGCACAGAGCAGCCCGCAAAGGGGAGACAGGAAGAATGAAGGGCCGCTGCCTACTTGTACCCTAAAGATTTATTTTATTGTTCTTGACAGAGACAGAGACAAGGGGAGGGCCCAGAGCCGTCTCCATAGTTGTACGTCATTAGTTTTCCATAGAGTTTCACTCCACAGGTGGGTGGGAGCCTCATAGGGTGGGAACTGGGCAGGGGGCCTGTCACATGAGAGGCCCTACCCCAAGAGCTGGGAGGCCTCCCACATGAGCGGTACACCCTGGGCAGGAACCAAACTGGGATGGGAAGCATATGGGGCCCCATGGGTCGGGGCCAGGATTTGATCTTCAAACCCCGGGGCTGCAAAGTGAGCGCTCAACCTGCTGAGCCATCCCAGCTTCCCCTCAAGGTACACTTTCCATAAAACTCTGAAATACTTCTTTGCTCATTTAGAGACAGAGACAGAGAGAAAGGGGAGGGTCCAGAGCAGTCTCCATAGTTGTACGTCATCAGTTTTTGACATGGTTTCATTCCACACAGGTGGGTGGGGGCCGTGCAGGGCGGGAACTGGGCTGGGGGGCTCCCGCATGGGAGGTACACCCCCTCCAGCCAGGGGCTGAACCGGGGGGCGAGAACCAGGCTGGGGGCCTCCCGTATAGGAAGCACACCCCAGTTCAGCCTATGGATCCACACAGGCTGGGGCCGGGATTTGATCCTTAGTCTCCAGGGCTGCAAAGTGAGCGCTCAACCCACTGAGCCATCCCGGTTTCCCCTAGTTAAGACATTAACTTCATTAACTTGGGTTTATCATGGCCCTTCATGGCCAGTGGAGACTGTGTGGTTTCATAATTCCTCTCCCCCTCTCCCCTCCCCCCAGCATTGTTCGGATTTTTATCATTCTTGGTCCCAGCCTGGCTCCAAGAATGTGGTGAGCAGGTCACTTGTAAATGCCATTGTCCTCTGGGGGCTTTGCCCACACGTCACAGGAAGGAGAGTGTATGCTGGGCGGTACAAACAGGCTGCTTCCCGTTTCCCTTGGCTGAGGCCACCACCCACGACTGGGAACACATTCCTGCCTTCCAGTCCCCTTTCCAGGCTAAGTCACAGGTGACTGTCACAGACAGAGACAGGAGGCTTGTGGAAAAACTCCACAGGGAACAGCGGAGGAGCAAGCAGGCGGTGGAAGAATGGGCATCCCCTTAGTTACTTCCCCCTAACTTTTTAAAAAGAAGATTTAGTTTATTGTTTTTGACAGAGAGAAGGGGGAGGGCCCAGAGCCGTCTCCATAGCTACACGTCATCAGTTCTCAGTATTTGACATGGTTTCATTCCACACAGGGTGGGAACCTGGCCGGGGGCCTCCCGCATGGGAAGCACACCCCAGTTCAGCATGTGGGTCCACTCGATCCTTGGACCCTGGGGCTGCAAAGCGAGCGCTTAATGTGCTGAGCCATCCCAGCTTCCCAAACCGAAGATATTCATAAGAGCTTCACTGAGTGGCTGACCACCCAGTCTGGCCTCAGCAGAAAGTGGGGCCTAGCCAGCAATGGGTAATGATTTACACAACTAGAATTCTAGACACCGAGGAGGTCTGGGGTGTGGCCATGTCCCTGCGCATAAATGACACAGAGCTAGGGTCCTAGAGAGCTTAATATTCCTTTAGTAACTAGCCAGTATTTCCCTTATTAACAAGAACGAGAAAGTCAGGAGACATTAAGGCTTAAGTCTTGTTCTTTGTTTAGTCTTTTCATATAAAACGCTGTAAGCACATAGAGACTTCTACCGTGGGTGTTCTCCCTAAGGTTACTAAACTTAAAAGGCAGCCTCGTGTGAAGAAGCCGGTGGGGATTACAAGAGCTTCCTGTAAAATTCGGACTGGATTAGCCACCTTTCTGATCTATTACCTGGAGTAAAATCGCACACTAGGAAGAGTCTTAGAACTCAACGTGGAATGCCGTGCAATCTTGCAAGACAGGTTTCTTCAAGTACAAACCTGACCCGCTTGTTCCACTAACATTGTTTTTATGTGAACATTTAACTCTCTCATTAAGAAGTTCCTGTATAATTTACATGAGATGCCTTGCAGTTGAAGGGTAAGAGTTGCTCATGAAAAGATGCCAACACATAAAAGAGCTTTAATGATGGCCTTACTCCAGAACTCTAAATGTCTATGTTCCGTCCTTAGGAAAGACACATAAGAATTCTTACCAGGACGACATGAATTGGGACCTTATATTTAATAGACAAGAGTTTATGAAAGTCCATTGTACAATGGTACACCTGGAACCTATGTCATTTTATTATACTAACCAATGCCACCCCAATACATTTAATAAAAGCTCCCCCCCAAAAAAAAATATAAAAGGGAGTATCTAATTGTCCAAAAAAAAAAAAAAAAGTTTATGAAAGTCCAAGAAAGTTATGCCACACATAGATCTTCTCTTGGAACCTACTTCAATAATCCCACAAATATATACATATCGTTGTAGCTATTATTTGAATGAAATGGAAAAACTTATTTACAATGCCTTAAACATGCATTTTAGTTAAGTGACTTTAAGGTTTAGTGCTATAATGTTCAAGGTCAAGTACCCTAAATACTAGACACACGAAGATGCAGATAAAAGAACCTGAGTAATTGCTGTCGTGCCTACCTCATGGGGTACACTCGCCTAGCTTTATAGTCCATGGAGGACTTCCATTTACACACTTACATGCATTCTCACAACATGATCTTGACACCACTGTGTCATTGTTATTGTTTTGTTGTCCTTGGTGACAGATGCACAACACAGGAACCAATGGAGTGCCTTCATTCCTAGTGACAATACGTCTTTTTTTTTTAATTAAAGATTTATTTTTATTGGTTTTTGACAGAGAGAGAGAGAGAGAGAGAGAGAGAGAGAGAGAGAGAGAGAGAGAGAGAAGGGGGAGGGCCCAGAGCAGTCTCCATAGTTGACAGCATTAGTTTTCCATGTAGTTTCACTCCACAGGTGGGCGCAGGGCTGCACAGGGCAGGAACTGGGCCGGGAGCCTCCCACATAGGCCCCAGCAGGAACTGGGCTGGGGGCACACCCCAGCTCAGCATGTGGGTCCACCTGGGCCGGGGCTGGGATTTGATCCTCGGGCTCTGGTGCTGCAAAGTGAGCACTTAACCCGCTGAGCCATCCCGGCTTCCCTGACAATACGTCTTAAAGAGCATCCTGAAGGTGGCAACCTGTGAATCAGAACCAGCCTTTCTTTTTCCTTGAACACAAACTAAACAGTCTGAGTTCTGCTATAGTCATCTGAGATCATTCTCTTTCACGTTCTCAACTGAAAAAACTGATCAGGGCATGAAGTTACAGCCTTTTTGCAGAAGAGACCTCATAGACCAATCTATATGAATCTCTGAATCAAACAGATTCTAATTGGGGGAGCAAGTCTAAGGGGGAGGGAGGGTAAATACGGTTGCTAAAATACAGCTATTGGGGAAGCTGGGATGACTCAGTGCTTGCTTTGCAGTCCTGGGGACCAGGGATCGAATCCTGGCCCTGGCCTGTGGACCCATATACTGAACTAGGGTGAGCTTCCCATGCGGGAGGCCCCCAGTTCAGTTCCCGCCCTGCGCAGCCCCCGCCCACCTGTGTGGAACAAAACTGTGTTGAAAACTGATGACGTGCAACCATGGAGACGGCTCTGGGCCCTCCCTTTTCGCTCTGTCTCTCTCTGTCAAAAACAATAAAATAAATCTTTAAAAAAAAATCAAAAGATAATATAGCTATTACTAACCAAGACTGATGAAGCAAGTTAAGTCCTGCATTCTCTGAGATGTTAGTGGGAAAGAGCTGGGGGGGGGGGGAAGCCGGGACGGCTGAGCGCTCGCTTTGAGGCCACGAGGACCGAGGATCGAATCCCGGCTCCGGCCCAGGCAGGACCCACATGCTGAACTGGGGAGTTCCCACAGTTCGGTTCTCTAGCTGTCTCTGTCTCTCTCTCTATCTGTCAAAAGTAAAATAGAAATAAATATGCACTGAAGATAAAATAATTACTCTCTATAAATATAAAAAGATA
>PVKE010004742.1:0-62645 GCA_004027555.1 Craseonycteris thonglongyai
AGGTAAGAGGGAGGGAGAGAGAAAGAGAAAGGGGTAGGGTCCAGTCAATCACTATAGTTGTACATCTACAGGTGGATGTGGGGCTGTGCGGGGCAGGAACCGAACTGGGGGCCTCTCCCATGTGAGGTGGGAACTTTCTCTGCCAAGCCATCCTGGTGGTTACCATGAACAGTAACCACCATATGGGTTTGCACAAGCCAGGACCTGGAATCGAACCCCAGACCTCACAACTGCAAGGCAAGTGTTCAACCACTGAGCCATCCTGGCTCCCCCTAGGTCTTCTTTAGGGGTGAGGGGATCTTTCAAAGAATACTCCAGCCACATACCCTCTTTTTTTTCTTTTTTTCCTGAGGAACAGGGCTGGTTTCATGAACATGTGACCAGTGCAGTTGAACAAGACCTTTCACTTGGAAGGGCCCTGCACTCAGGAAGGAGTAAATGCACTATGGTTTCAGTCTTGAAATTCTTAATTTTTTTCTTTGAATCTGTGTTCTGTAAGTGATGTCTCATGGAACAATGGAGGTGCTTGGAGCCTGGACTTACACAGTTCCGCCCCTGTGACCTCCCTGGATGGGTTCTCGCTGCCACTGCCCTGCCTGGCCTCCCCCTTTTTGCTCTTACCCAGTGACTGCTGCTTTTGGTAGGGGCCTGGATGCCAGTGCAAGAGGGTCAGGGACGGGCATGTACCCTGTGGAGTGGGGCATGGTGATGGCCACCCTCCTCCCAGGTTGGCAGCACCAGTGTTCCTGATGGGCAGCCAGCCACATCTTGACAGGGGCAAGCCTCTTACCCGTCCCTGTACTGTGTCCCAGCTTTGAGTTTTGAAGGTACGTAGCCAGGAGTAGCCCGTGTGTCGTGAGCTGGGATGGCAGGCTTGTGGGAAGGGATGAGATCTGTCAGGCTCAAGACAGCATCTGCCCAGGCACCTGGCAGGGCCCATGCCCTCAAAAGCTCTCTCTCCAGGCCCTGTGCCTGAGGGATCCTTGCATTTGCTGCTTCCTTCCGCCTCGCCAGAGCCTGCTCATGACTATCTCCTCTAGCCAGCTGGAGGTACCCTCCTCCGGGGATGAGCCATAGAATTCAAACTGCGTAATTTCAGTGATTCCAAACACAAGTTAAATACTCCGTTTTCATTTAAAACTGGTATTGGGTAATATAAAGATGAAGAATAAAAATTCATGCTAAAATTTTACCTTTAATTTTTATTTACTTAGAATGACGTTAAATAACAAAAAATGCCATAAGAAATAGGGGGTTGGGGGTAAAATATACACAATATGAAATTTACCATCTTAACCATTTCTGAGTGTACAGTTCAGTGTCATTAAGGACATTCATATTGTTGTGGGAAAATCACCACCATCATCTCCAGAACTTTTTCCTCGTCCCAAACTGAAACTCTGCTAGTTAAACAGTAACTCCCTATCACCCTTCCCCCAGCCCCGGTAGCCACCTTTCTAATTTCTCTTTCCACACATTTGACTGCTTTGGGTACCTCCTCGAGGTGGAATCACACACTGTTCATCATTTGTGTCTGGCCTTATGTGTCCCTTCACGGCACTTCTTTCCTGCTCGTTGACCAAAAGGCCCACATTTCCTTTTTGCTCTGAGCCCTGTAGGTTAGTTAGCCTGCTGCTGAGGAAAGTCTTACCAGCCCTTCCCCCTTTTTCACTGTCACAGCAGTGTGACTTGTGTTTTAGGAACATGTGATCTGCTTCTCTTAGATTATGGGCTCCCTTAATAAAACTTCAACTTCCCTGTAACTCCAGGAGGCCTCGCAGTGCAGCAGGCCACCTCTAACTGTTCCCTCTGGTTGTAAACTCACTTGGTTTGAGGAGTACAGAGAAGCAGTTGTCCATGCAGGAGTTTCATTTGCTTCCAGAGCACGCTAAAGTTCAGAGAAAGTCATGCTGAGAGTAAAGAACTGCTCAAGAGTCAGGATACTTGTACAAACAGTAAAAACGAAAGTGATCTGGCAAAACTTTTTCTTTCCTTTCTGTATTCTTTTCACTTTCTGCAAAGAAAACAGGATTCTTGCTGTGTCAGTCCCAAATTTCTACTTTGCTTCACCTCTGTAGGATTTCCCTGGACTCATAGGAGGCATCCAAAGGCTCTCCACAAACTGAGTCCTTCAGTAATCTGTCCAAAAACCCTGGCTCAGATAAGAGCCTGAAAAAGGTATCTAGAAAAAGCTCTGATCTGGGTTACAGACTCAATTGCAGTGCCTTCCAGACAAATTATGCAATTTCTATGGAAAAAGCAAAGATGCAAATCTCTGCTGCCACAGGGGTTGCTTTATTTTTGTCTCCAAGCCAATGACAGGGCTTTTACTCTGGGAGGCCAGCAGAGCAGCACCAGATCTTTCACTCAGACAAAACTCACTGGGCAAGCTTCCCCTCTGCCGTGAGGCTTTTCCAACATCCTGAAATTGCTCAATGTTCTTTTAAACAGAAAATCAACAGAAATATGGGGGATGCTGGGATAGCTCAGCAGTGGAGGGCTTGCCTTGCAATTCCAAGATCCAGGGCTCCGTTTCCAGCCCCAGCCTGTGCAAACCCCATATGGCTGAGCTGCAGAGCAACTGGTAACTGCCCAAATGGCACAGCCCTCCCATGCGGGAGACCCCCGGTTTGGTTCCCACCCCTTATGGTCTCATATCCACCTGTGTGGAATGAAACCATGTCACAACCAATAATGTACAACTATGGAGACTGCTCTGGGCCCTCGCCTTTTCTCTTTCTCTCTCAAACAATAAAATAAATATTTTTAAAAAATAGAAAGAAAAATTGACCACTTTTTTTCTCAAAGGTGATCTTCACTATTGTGAAGCTGGTGAAACCTTGTGGGTATTTCAAAATAAAAAAGAAAGGAACTAATTAATGAATGAAAGGCCTATTGGTGAGCCTTGGGGTCAACACCAGCAGGTGGCGCTGTGCAGGTTCAAGGAGCAATCCACAGCCACACACCTAAAATATGTTGGTGCAAAAGTAATTGTAACTAGGCTCACACACCTTTATTAATTAAAATAGAAACAATTGCAATCAACACATTTTTGTGTATTCCTATAGTGTAAAATTCCGTGTTTTGGGATTCAACAAACTCTTGGAAAGCATTTTCTGCATCCTGCCGGTTATAGAAGCGTTTTCCCTGCAAAATGTTCAGATGTTTGAAGAAGTGGTAGTCAGTTGGTGAGAAGTCAGGTGAATATGGCTGATGAGGCAAAACTTTGTAGCCCAGTTCGTTCAACTTTTGAAGCATTGGTTGCGTGACATTCAGTCAGGCACTGTCGTGGAGAAGAATTGGGCCCTTTTTTTTTTATTATTATTATTGTTTTTAACAGAGACAGACAGAGACAGACAGAGACAGAGAGAAAGGGGAGGGCCCACAGCAGTCTCCATAGTTGCACATCATCAGTTCATGGTTTCATTCCACACAGGTGGGCGGGGCTCACGCAGGGCGGGAACTGGGCTGGGGGCCTCCTGCATGGGATGACGCCCCCTCAAGCCAGGGGCCAAACTGGGGGCCTCCCACATGGGAAGCACACCCTAGTTCAGCATGTGGGTCCACACAGGCCGGGGTGGGATTCAATCCTCTGTCCCGGGGGCTGCAAAGCAAGCGCTTAACACACTGAGCCATCCCGGCTTCCCTGAACTGGGCCCTTTCTGTTGACCAGTGCTGGCTGCAGGTGTTGCAGTTTTTGGTGCATCTCTTCAATTTGCTGAGCGTACTTCTCAGATGGAATGGTTTCACTGGGATTCAGAAAGTTGTAGTGGATCAGGCTGGCAGCAGACAGCCAAGCAGTGACCATGACCTTTTCATGGTGCAAGTTTGGCTTTGAGAAGTACTTTGGAGCTCCTAGGTCCAACCACTGAGCTGGTCATTTCTGGTTGTCATATATAATCCACTTTTTGTCACATGTCACAATCCAATCAAGAAATGGTTCATTGTTGTTGAATAGAACAAGAGTGTTGTCTAACACTTCAAAATTATGATTATTTTTGGATTTTCGATCAGCTCATGGGGCACCCACTTATTGAGCTTTTTCACCTTTCCAATTTACTTCAAATGCCAAATGTAGAATGGTCAACTTTGAGTTCTTGGGCAACTTCTCGTGTAGCTTTAAGAAGACCCACTTCTATGATTGCTCTCAGTTGGTCATTGTCAACTTACAATGGCCGGCCACTTGCTCCTCATCTGTCTCCTTTGCAAAACTTCTTGAGCCACCACTGCACTGTATGATCATTAGCAGTTCCTGGGCCAAATGTGCTGCTGATGTTGTGAGTCGTTTCTGCTGCTTCATGACCCATTTTGAACTCAGATAAGAAAATCACTCAAATTGCTTTTTGTCTAACATAATTTTCATAATCTAAAATAAATATAAAATAAACAATAAATCATTAACACAATGATATAGAGCGAGAAATGTGCATTAAAATGATGTATAACATAACCACATTTATCTTAAAATGTATTTCAACATCAAACGGCAAATTTCAGCAATGCAAAAACCGCAATTACATTTGTATCAACCAGCTGTGCCTCGGCAGGGTCAGTCTTTTCTCTCACCTTAAAGGAAATCATTTCATGCTGGGAGAAAACAGTGAATGATGGGACAAGAAGGACCATGACTGACTCCTAGGTCACTGCAATGACACTATGGAGGAAATAAATGCCCACACCAGACCTGGACACTAGTTTTTGTCTTTGCTCAATGTGACTACCACTTTTGGCTTTATAACAGATTCAGTCCTGAAATGCCAGTTGCAATCCTTGTGACTGGAAGATGCTGAGGACTAAATATTATTGTCACATGTGCACTTACAGGGCAAACCTCTACTGGGCCTGGTCACTTACTCTTAGTAACATACAACACTCCTAAGCCCAGTACTAATGGATTCCTAGGTTGCTGGCAGTACTTGGCAATCTGCATCACACTCTGCAGTCTCAGGACAATTTATAGAGCCACCTCCCTCCATCCTCACAGGGAAAGTCACTTGCTCACCCAAAGAAGAGCCCAGTCCAGGGCCCTGGTGTCAAACTTGACTGGAGGCAGCAGGGTGCAGGTAGCTCTATCCCGTGATCTTAGACAGCAGCTTTGAGCTAATTAATCATCCTTTGCTGCCCTGCTTGTGGATCCAAGTCTAGTAAGTGGACTCAAGTTGTTCCCAAGAAGTGAATCTGCACCTTGATCACCTCTCCTGGATCCCAGACTTGGGAAGCTGTGGTTGTAGTTATTACAGCATAACGCCAAGGAACTCTTCTTGTTATTGAAACCCAGCCTGGTATCAAGAGTCTTATTCTGCTTGCCCCTAAATTCTCCATCCCTATCATTGCTCTCCAGGTGGGCTTTTTTTTAGTCCTATGACACTTCTTTTTTGCTTGGTTGCCACTGTTGGCTATAACTTCATATACAGTGTTTTCATGAGAAATATAAAAAGATACACAATCTCACTTACAATAAGAAAAGTTAACGTTAAAACCATATCAAAATTGGGATACTGGGATAGCTCAGCAGGTTGAGCGCTTGCCTTGCAACTGCGAGGTCCAGGGATCAAATCCTGGCTCTGGCCTGTGCACACGCATATGCTGAACTGTAGCACAACTGGTGACCACCAAGCCCAGCAGCGAAGATTGTCACCTCCCATGCAAAAGGCCCCCAGTTCGGTCCCAGCCCTGCACGGCCCCACGTCCACCTGTGTGTAATGAAACCATGTCACACCCAATGATGTGCAACTATGGAGACTGCTCTGGGCCCTTCCCCCTTCTCCCTCTCTCTGTGTCTCACCTCTCAAACAATAAAATAAATCTTTAAAAAAAAAAAAAACTTGGGAAGCTGGATGGCTCAGTGGGTTAAGCACTCACTTCGCAGCCCTGGGGACCGAGAATTGAATTCCGGCCCCAAACCATACGGGCCCATAATGCTGAACTGGGGTGTGCTTCCCATGTGGGAGGCCCTGGCCCAATTCTCACCCTGAGCAGCCCCCGCCCACCTGTGTGGAATGAAACCCTGTCAAAAACTGATGATGTACAACTATGGAGACTGCTCTGGGCCCTCTCCCTTCTCTATGTCTCTGTCTCTCTCTGTCTCTGTCAGAAACAATAAAATAAATATTTTAAAAAACTATATCAGGGAAAGCCAGGATGGCTCAGTGGGTAAGGCGCTCACTTTGCAGCTCCGGGGACCGAGGATCGAATCCTGGCCCTGGCCCGTGTGGACCCATATGCTGAGCTGGGGAGTTCCCCCAGTTCAGTTCTCACCGGGGTGAGATCCTGGCCCAGTTCCTGCCCTGTGCAGCCCTGTACCCACCTGTGGAATGAAACTATGTGGAAAAACCAATGATATGCAACTATGCTGACTGCTCTGGGTCTTCCCCCTTCTCTCCATCTCTGTATCTCTCTCCCTCTGTCAAAAACAATAAAAATAAATCTTAAAAAAAAACTATATCAAAATTACCTTAAAATAAATAAAAAATAAATAAAATAAAACTACTCCAAGATCCCATTTTTCACCTATCAAATTGGTTAATATCAAAAAAGTTGATCTATTTGGCAAGGATGTAGGTAAATAGGTTTAAATGCACATGTCCTTTGACCCAGCAATTTTACTCTTGATAATGGCTCCTAAGGATATACTCACATGTGGAGAAGTGATGTCAGGAATACTCATTGTAGCATTGCTCATAATAGCAAAAATTTTAAAACAACCTAATGGAGGACCATTGAGATAAATTATGGGCGAGTCCTGCTGCCTTGAGCCCCTCCAAGCCTCGACGCTATGTGAGAAGATTCTGGGATGGACTGGTCACACAATGTAGTAGGCTGAATAATTGTCCCCCAAATATGTCCATGTCTTAATCCCCAGAATCTGTGTTATTTTTTATGGCTAAAGGGACTTTGCAGATGTGATTAAGTTAAGGATCTTGAGATGGGGAGGCTATCCTGGGTTATCTGGGTGGACCTGATGTAGTCCTTTTAAGAGGGATGGAGGAAGAGACAGAGGAGAAGACACTGGTGACAGAAGCAGAGATGGGAGTAGTGTGCCTTGAAGATGGAGGAAGGGGCCACAAACCAAGGAATGCAGGTGGCCACTAGAAGCTGCAGAAGACAAGGAAATGGATTTTCCCCTCACAGATTACAGAAGGAACCAGCCCTGTTGACAGCTTCACTGTAATTTCTGACTTCTGACCTCCATAAGTATAACAGTAAATCTGTGTCCTTTTAAATCACCTTTTTGTGGTCATTTGCTAGAACAGCAACAGGAAAGTAATACACAGGGTATCCTAGACTTGAGAATTCAGAGCTACTGGTCCAACCCAGTCTCACCCAGGGGCCAGGAGGACTTCTGAAAGGTATGCCCACTGAAGGGACAATCCCATCCCTGTTCTGGTTCTACATGTCCTTTCATTAGCATTGGAGTGTGAGCTCCTTCAGGAGCAAGGTCGTCTACAAAGAAGTCATACCACACAGCCAAGCTCCTAGGGCATGGCAGCCAGAATCCTTTACTCAGAGATTAGTTTACGAAAAGGTACCAAAAAGCTTCCATCCTCACTGGCAGCTCTCCCAAAGGCATCTGTATCACGTGGCCTGTTGGCATTCCACCTTCTACAAAGATTTCCTCAGGCTCCTGTTCTTTCTGGCCCCTGAGTGTAGATATCTGGAGCACACAGGTGCTCTGGCTGAATGGTCATTGTCACTTTGCAAGTTGAGTTACAAGGGCCCTTCTTGGCAGGAGGGAGGATTCTGAGCTGACCAGGTCCTGACTGCCTCCTGCAGAGGCACTCTCCACCTTGCCTGTCTGGGGCCAGCACTGTGGGGAAGGCACACAAGCCATGACCCTGCTCCCCTAGGGCTCTATTTTATTTATTTATTTATTTATTTATTTATTTATTTATTTATTTATTTATTTATTTATTTATTTATTTATATTGTTTTTGACAGAGAGACAGAGAGAGATACAGAGACAGAGAACTGAACTGGGGAAACTCCCCAGTTCAGCACATGGGTCCACACGGGCCGGGGCCGGGATTCGATCCTCGGTCCTCGGTGCTGCAAAGTGAGTGCTTAACCCGCTGAGCCATCCCGGCTTCCCCTAGGGCTCTATTTTGATCAGGCTGTGTATGTGCTCTCTTCTCTTTCAGGTTAGAGATGAAGAGAACAGGATCCACCTAGTTAATATTTGACTGGTGAATTATTGATTTTGAAAGCAGAAATATAAATGAGGGTATATATTACTAACAGCAACAGGTGCATAACTCTTATTTTAAAACCAAGGATAAAAAAAAAAAGAGCCTAAGAACAACAACAACAAAAGCTCTAATTTGGGAAGAACAGGATCAGAAAAACAATTCATTTTTTTATGCTGTATACCTCAGTGTGGTATTTCCCATTCTGGAGCCCTAACTATGGACACTCTTTTATTTGAGACGAGGGTAGCAAGTAGAGCTGAGGGAAAATATGCAGAAATGCAAAACCACAGCAACAGACCAGCCTCTCATACAGAGTCTGGCAGAAGTAACACCCCTTCTTTATGAGCTGGTATAATTCTGGGCCATGTGATGACACTGCAATCACCTATTCTCTTGCAGGTGTGGATCCTTCTGCTGCTATCAATTTCATTGCAGCTACGCATGCTTGCTATAGGCTGTGAGTAGAACAAGACACACACACTTTCTGATCAGCCCTGGTTACTATCATCAGCCAAAGAAGGATATCTGTCCAAGACGGTGTGTTAGTAAATATGGAGAGTTCATCAGTCTTCTACCCCCTGCTTCTCTCAGGGCAGTCTGTAGCCATTGTGACTTAGTTACTGTCTGTCATGACCAGCCATCTTCTGGAGGGAGAGAGCAGACACTTGCCCATCTCCTCTGAACCTATCTGTTGTCCTTAAGACTACTAATTTTCATGAAGAGAGAAAGGAGGAAAATCAAGCAGCTCACTGGCAGAATGTTGAGAATCTCCTATATCTCACTCTTGTATTCACAGCAGCCTTGAATAAAAAGAAGAGCTATCTTTTAAAAGAGAGGATCAATGCTACATGAGGTTTGAAATGCTCTCCTAACACATCTTCATCATTCTGAATCCTATCTAGTGCTGGACAGTAAAACAAAGGATCACAACCCCAGAAAATGTTCAGATGAATTACTGAAAAGGAAAAACAAAGTTTAATTAAATGATTAAAAGATAAACTATGGGGGAAGCCGGGATGGCTCAGTGGGTTGGGCGCTCACTTTACAGCACCGGGGACCGGGGATCGAATCCCGGCCCCGGCCCGTGCGGAACCATATGCTGAACTGGGAGCTCCCCTGGTTCAGTTCTCTGTCTCTCTCTCTGTCTCTCTCTCTCTCTCTCTCTCTCTCTCTGTCAAAAATAAATAAATAAATAAAATATATATTAAAAACCAAAACAAAAACACTTCATCCTTAAAAAAGAAAAAAAAAAAAGAGATAACCTATGGACATAAGAAAACTTTCTGGGGTGATAGAAATGTTCTAAATCTGGATTGTGGTGATGGTCACAATTCCATAACTAAAAATAATTGAATTGTATACTTTCAATAGATGAATGTTATGGTATATAAATTTACTTCAATGAAGCTGCTTTAACAAAAGAAAACAATTGGGGAAGCCGGGATGGCTCAGTGGGTTAAGCGCTCACTTTGTAGCCCCGGGGACCGAAGATCGGGTTAAGTGCTCACTTTGTCACTTTGTTGCCCCAGGGACCGAAGATCGAATCCCAGCCCCGGCCCCGGCCCCCCCATTGGTTCCTGTCCCACACAGCTCCATAAACACCAGTGTGGAATGAAACCATGCTACAACTATGGAGACTACTCTGGGCCCTACCTCTTTTCTCTCTCACACCTTCTCTCAAAAACAATAAAATAGGGGAAGCCGGGATGGCTCAGTGGGTTAAGCACTCACTTTGCAGCGCCGGGGACCGAGGATCGAATCCCAGCCCGTGCGGACCCATATGCTGAACTGGGGAGTGCCCCCAGTTCAGTTCTCTCTCTGTCTCTGTGTGTCTCTCTCTCTGTCAAAAACAATAAAAAATAAAAATAAATAAATCTATAAAAAAAATAAATTTTTTAACTATGGTTCATACAAAGTATGGAATACCATGCAGCCTTTAAAAAGAATAAGGCAGTCCTGTATGCATTAATATGAAACAATCTCCAAATAATATTAAGTGCAGAGCAGTAGGCATAATATACTATATTTTCTTATAAAATAGTTAAAAGATTACATATATTTGCATACACTATTTCTGAAACAATATGCAAGAAAATAATAATGTTGATTCCCTCTGGGAAATAGGCTGGAAGCTAGGGGTGAAAGGGAGACTTACTTTTCATTGTATACTTTATTGTGCCTTTTGAATTTGGCATTATGAACTTCTTATTATCTATTTAAAAATAAATTGTTCACAAGAAAGAATCCCAGTGACATTATTGAGGCCCCCTACTTCAAAGAAATAGCATTTTGTTAAAAATTTCCCTGTATTTGGTAATCAGTTGAGCTATAGGTGGACTGGTACAAGTTGATTATAATAAAATAGTTTGAATCTAGGCTCCAACATTAGGTTTGAAAGTAAAAGTATGATTGGCTTTTAGCAAAATATTCTTCAAGGGCTGGTGTACTGCTTATCTGGGCTACTCATCCCTGAATATCCAGTCATTCTCAATGTCAGGAATGCACTCAGCTGCCCCCATAAATAGAAATAAATAGGGGAAGCCGTGATGATTCAGTGGGTTAAGTGCTCACTTTGCAGCCCCTCCACTGAGGATCAAATCCTGGCCCATGTGTTGAACTGGGGTGTGCCTCCCATGTGGGAGGCCCCCAGCCCAGTTTCCGCCCTGTGCACTCCCTACCCCGCCATCCCCCTACCTGTGTGAAACAAAATCATGTCAAAAACTGATGATGTGCAACTATGGAGACTGCTCTGGGCCCTCCCCCTTCTCTCTGCGTCTGTCAAAAACAACAAAATAAATCTTAAAAAAAAAAAAAAGAAAGAAATAGAAAGGTCCACTGGTCACTTCGCCAAGACTACCTGAAGTAATGGACACACAAAGGGACCTTGCCAGTGTTCAGAACTACGACAGAAGTACTGTGCCCTCCCTGACAGGAAAAGACCCAATTTCTTTCCCAGTTCCCTTGGCAACTCAGGCTGATAAGACAATCTCAGCCTCTTTATCTACAATAATTAGTGTGTACTACTACTCTGGAGAAGTTAGGAAAAAAAAAACTTCTGCCTGGAGGGGTTTTAAAAAACCTGTTGCCTTTACCCTTTTTGGCTAGCTTTCCTCCTCTTTCATCCTTATTGGGTATTAGAAAATGAGGAGGAATAAACCTCACTGTGTCTCACTCACACTATATGTTCTATGAGTAAAGGACCCACTCACTCTGCGGAAGAAGAGCCTGAAACTAGGAAGTTATCGATAATACTTAGTCAGCCTACTGTGCTCAAACACTAGGAAAAATTTTCAAGTTCTCCTAAACAACTCTTCAGTCAGTGGCACATCAAAACAGAATTACAGACCAGTTTTAACTATATAGCAATGAGAATGTATGATCTTCAACTCAATGTAAAAGTACAGGTGGATCCTCACAAATACAATGCTGAGCAAAAGAAGTTAGACACAAAAGAGTACAGGCAAAAACTGTTCTCTAGGGAAGCCAGGATGGCTCAGTGGGTTAAGCGCTCACTTTGCAGCGCCGGGGACCGAGGATCGAATCCCGGCCCCAGCCCGTGGGGAACCATGTGCTGAACTGGGGAGCTCCCCCAGTTCAGTTCTCTCTCTGTCTCTGTCTCTGTCTCTCTCTCTCTCTGTCAAAAAACAATTAAAAAAAAAAAAAAAAAATATATATATATATATATATATATATATATATATATATATATATATATATATTAAAAAACAAACAAACAAAAACAACAACTGTTCTCACCATTTGAAGTTAGGATAATGGCTGCCCTTGCTGGGGAGGTGGGTTAGGGATGGGAAGAGAGCCCAAAGGGATGTTGGCAGGGCCAGCTTCATGGGCACAGGGTCCTGCATTTAGAGAGATCCTGCAGTTGGTTTAATGTTCTGCTCCCATCACCTTAAAGTTCTTGGTAAAGTCTGAGTGTTTTCATTTCTCACGGGTCCCTGTAAATTAGGTACCTGGTCCCAGTGTTGGTAATGTTCTGTTTCAAAATCTGGGTCTCGAATTTATAAATAGTCACCAAACTGTACATATTTTGATATGTTTGCTTTACTGTATGTGTATTATACTTTTATACAAAGTTTAAAAACCTGAATTATAGGTTATTTTAAAAATAACTAAATGAAACATTACTTATGCAATGTAGCCAAAGTTGTATTCATAAGAGGATGTGTGACCTTAAACACTTTTATTGCTGAATAAGAAAAAAATAAAAGTCTATTAACAAAGCAAACAATGCAGGAAATTAGAAAAGAAAAAAAAAGTAACAGTAAAGCAACATCTAAAGAAAGTGAAAGAAATTAATAAAGATGAAAGCAAAATGAATTATTTCAAAATCAGAAAAACAGTATAATTGGTATCTAAGATCTAGTTCTTTGTGGGTAGGAGAAAGCAAACAAAACTGATAAACTACCAACTAATATAATAAAAAAAATAAAATAAAACATACATATTTAAATTAGGAATAAGAAAGAGTTTATAAACATGAGTATAGAGGAAATGATGAGAAATACAAGGGCATACTGTACCCAGTCCTATGCTAATCTTGCTTAAAATTGGAATGAAATAGATAATACTCAAGGAAATATAAATTACCAATAGGGACTCGGGGAAAAAACTAGAAACCCTAACCAGAGAAATAATCATGTATAAAAACTGTCAAAAGCTATAACCTCAAAAATAAATAAATAAATAAATAAATAATGCTAGATAAGTTAATGAGCAACCTCTTTCAAACTTTCAGGGAATCAATATTTCTCAAACTATTAAAGCTATTCCAAAACAGAAAAAGAAATAAACATCTCAGTGTTTCATAAAGCCAAAGTCTTATAAAGATTATACAACAGAAAAACTATGAACTAGTCCCATTTAGAAACAAGTGAAAAATGAACATAATTTTGCAGTATATCTTAAAAACAACATGACTACATGACTAAGTATATTTATTTCAGGAAGGATAGAGTGTTATAAGGAAATCCACTAATTAAATTCACCATATAAATAAATAAAAAGAAAAAAGCAGGAATGCTAAAAGTTTGATAGAATTTAATATTCACTCCTCATAAATATTCTGATAAAAAGAAAAGAATATTTCTTTAATATAACACAGAAATACTGTGCATGTGCACACATACACATATACACACATCTTATTGACCAATATTATTCTTAATATCCCCATTAAGGTCAGCAGCAAGACAAGGATGCTAACCACCTCTCCTATTATTAGCACCATGCTCTAACCAACTACTGAATATCTCTCTGATTATTTAGTGTTGTTCTGGGAGTGCTAGTTAATGCAATTAGACAATAAACAAGAGTCATAAATACTAAGAAGCAGAGAATTATCAATTATATGATTATCAACATAGAAATTCAAAATAATCAACTGAAATATTAGAAACAGTATAAGAGCACAGAACATTTTTTGTGTATTTGTTTTTTGTGTTCTTTTGCTGTTTCCAACAATTGGTTGACAAACATGTGGACACACTGGAAGTCAGCAGAGCTGGATAGTTGTGGGTTGGCAGTGGGGGTCGGCATCAAACACTTAAGGCTTCACTGCTTCCAAGATCACCTTGGAGGAGGCAGGTGATTCCATCAACATTGGCAGGAATGTGTGTGATCAATCCTATCACCAAAACTGAGCTCCTGGCTCAGTTAATATACTGAAGGTGGTAACCAGGGACAAAGCCTTTTCTTTTGCACTTAGAAGTGAGCCTATAGGGGATGCTGGGATAGCTTAGCAGTTGAGCACTTGCCTCGCAATCATGAGGTCTGGGGTTCAATTCCTGGCCCCAGCCCATGCAAAGCCATATGCTGAACAGCAGTGCAACTGATAACTGCCTGGGAGGCTTGGCAGCAAAGGTTCTCACCTCCCATGTGGGAGGCCCCCAGTTTGATCTCCACCCTGCGTGGCCTCACATCCACTTGTGCAAAATGAAACCATGTCACAACTATGGAAACTGCTCTGGACCCTCCCTCCTTCTATCTTTCTTTCTCTCTCTCACCTTCTCTCAAACAATAAAATAAATCTTAAAAAAACAAAACAAAACAAAGAAGTGAGCCTATAAAAGACACATGCACCCGTATGTTCATTGCAGCATTATGCACAACAGACAGGATATGGAGGCATCTAAGTATCCATTGATAGATGAATGGATAAAGAAGATGTGGTTCATATCTACAATGGAATATTACTTAGCCATAAAAAGAATGAAATCTTACCATTTGCAATAACATGGATAGATCTAGAGGGTATTATGCTAAGTTAAATAAGTCAGACTGAGAAAGACAACTTCCATATGATTTCACTTATAGGTGGAATTTAAAAAAAAAATAGTAAATGAACAAACAAAACAGAAACAAACTCATAGATGCAGAAAACAAAATGATTGCCAGGTGGGAGGGAGATAGGGACAGAGTGAAAAAGGTGAAGAAAGGGATTAAGTACAAATCAGCAGTTACAATATTGTCATGTGGATGTAAAGTACAGCACAGGGAATGTAGTCAATAATACTGTAATAATGATGTAGGTACTAAACTTACCAGGGGGGCAACTATGTAAGTTATATAAATGTCTAAACACTACACTGTATACCTAAAACTAATACTATTAACATTGAATATCAACTGTATTTGAAAGTTATTGGGGTTTTTCTGACAGAGATACAGAGAGAAGGGGGAGGGCCCAGGGCAGTCTCCATAGCTGACAGCATTGGTTTTCCATATACAGTGTTCCCTCGCCACTTCGCGCTTCATGTTTTGTGGCTTCAGTGCTTCACGGGTTTCCCCAAAATATTCATCAAAAAATAAAATGAAAAAATACAACCATGTCGGCAGCCACATTGCGGAAAGGAGCGTTGTTTCATGTTGATGCACGAGAGAGAAGGATCCCTGCATGTCAAACAAAGAAATGAGTTGACTCAGAGTACATACCACGGGCTCTCATAAAGGCGCGTGATTGGTTTCCAGTGCGACATCGACCAATGAGAGACCGATGAAGACCTTGAGATGACAAAGTCTGCAAGTGAGGAAGAAAACGAAGAGGAAGACGAAGAAGAAACTGAAAAGCGTGGCCTTACCCTGGAGAATCTGCAACAATTGTGCAACATGGCAAGAGCGATGCAACAATTTGCACAAGACATTGACGACAATATGGTTCGAGCTGTCGAGTTCAGCCATCGCGTTGACGGGGTTATGACCTTGTACAGGGGAATTTTGAAGGAAAAGAAAAAACAAAGACAACAACTACCCATCACCATGTTTCTCTCCAAGGTAAAGCCCCCGGGCTCTCCCGTCAGCGCCTCCAGCAGAAGAGTCTCCGAGTGAGCCTAAAGCTTCTACGAGTCACGTGAGAGCCTCTCCTCCGCCACCCACACAAGACTCTTCGCCTCTCTCAGAAAGCAATGTTGATTCATGTTTATTACTGTACAGTGATCCCTCGTTTTTTGCGGTTAATGGGGACCAGAGCCTTCCGCGAAAGCTGAAAAACCGCGAAGTAGGCTTTGCCCCTAGGAATTTTCTCATGGGTTGATATCGCCCCGGAAACCCATCACGCGCCTTTATGAGAGCCCGTGGGATGGACTCTGAGTCACCTCATCTCTCTGTGTGACATGCAGGGATCCTTCTCTCGCGCGCATCCACATGAAACAACGCTCCTTTCCGCCATGTGGCTGCCGACATGGTTGTATTTTTTCATTTTTATTTTTTGATGAATATTTTGGGGAAACTCGCGAAGCACTGAAGCCGCAAAACATGAAGCGCGAAGTGGCGAGGGAACACTGTATAAGGTTTTGTAATGAACCTTATTAATTAGCACTGACACGTTTAAGTAAATACGTATACTGTTGTAATTTTTGTCTTAAATGAGTAAAGTATGAATACTGTTTACATATTTAAAACATTCTTGTACCCGCATACAGGAAAATTCCTAGGGGCAAATCCTACTTCGAGGTTTTTCAGCTTTCGCGGAAGGCTCTGGTCCCCATTAACCGCGAAAAACGAGGGATCGCTGTATTTACACTACCAATTGGATAACTGTATCACACACTACCGGGTAGTCTTTATCCAACTAGCTACTGGATGAGCTCATTTCTCAATCCTGTCTGAGCCAAACAAGGCCTTTTATAGAACTTTAAAAGTGACTCACCACTGAGTCATCAAAACAAGACTACTACCCAAACACACTACTGTTGCTACACAAAAGACCAGCATGGGATGTCTGCCTTACCTCCTTTCCCTCTTTTCATGAGACAGGGCCCCTTGATTCACTGGATGAGTCATCACATCTTTTGTGCTGCAGTAATCTGAACAAAGCTGGTCCAAATAACCAGTGTGGCCAGCAAACTGGCAGTCCACATGGCCATGCAGGTCGTTTCCTGTATGTCACTAAACCAAGAGGAGAGGCAATCAATCAATTATCCAAATGTGTATTGAACACTAGCATTCTGTTGGGCACTCCCTTATGATCCTATTTCTGACATTTCTGTGAAATGACCTTTTCAGTTATTGAAACTTATTAAGATATACATAAAAGCAGCCTTGTGTGCCTCTGTAAAGGACATAAAAAGGGAATATTGAAGAATGAATATGGGGCTACTCAGTTCTATCCAGAAGGAAGTTTTAAAATAGGAAATAATGCATGATGTTTTGGCTGCTTCATAGAACTATAGTTTTAAATATTTGGTAGAGAGGTTCTCTTAATCTAGGAGTGATATGGTCAGTGCTTTCTCTTGAGAAAAGTCTTTTTTTTTTAATCTTTAAATACCGGTATTTATTTATTTATTTTTGAGAGAGAGAGAGAGAGAGAGAGAGAGAGAGAGAGAGAGAACTGAACTGGGGGAGCTCCCAGCTCAGCATATGGTTCAGCACGGGCCGGGGCCAGGACTCGACCCCCAGTCCCCGGCGCTGCAAAGTGAGTGCTTAACCCACTGAGCCATCCCGGTTTCCCCGAGAAAAGTCTTGACATTAATATCATTGCCACGGTGCTGACTGATTGCTGTGGACTGTCAAGTCTTTCAAGATTAGGTGGCCTGTATAGGAGGTGAGATAACTGGGAGCAGGCCCAAAGAATTCTTTAAACAATTAGGCTGGCAATAGACAAGGTTTTGTCTATGTACAGACACAACTTTTTAGTACCCTAACATGGTTTCTCATACCTGAAGACCTCAAGCAAAAACTGAATGAGTATCTTAGGTTCTCAAACTTTCTGCATATAATCCAACTAATTTATGTAATCCATTCCTACAGGATATAATGGAATCTGCCCTGGATTACATAAATGTTAGAAGGATAAACAAAAATAGTATGTTAGTAGTCTTTAAAGATTATTTAGGCATGACAAAAAATGTTTCATTAAAATGCAAATTCTCAACCGACCACTTTCCCTGAAGTATGCTTCTCAAGTTATTATATTAATACTATTTCTGTTCTGATTTGATTGTCCTCACTGGCTATATGCAACCTCACCTACCTTTCTATTAAGCAAATTTAGTTTGGGGACATCAGGAGTCAAAACGTTGCGTTTACTGACTACAAAGCCATTTAGTGTGGATTATTCTCAAATAACAATACTATAATTAAGAGCACATATAATATTTATTGAACACTATTTGTAAGGGCCAATGCTACTCTCACATTTAATCTGTTGAACAACTAAGGACAGACTGGATTTGGTTTCACAGTTCTGTATTCTCAGGGTGAGCTGATGAACATGTGGTGAAACAGTGACATGTCATCCATCAGAGGGTATTGAGACCAGTGACAAAGAAACCTATACCTGGCAAGTCAAACAGGAGCAGTGGTCAGGGTTACCATATTCCAGCCTGCGATCTGGATTCCTGGGACCAATCGGCAGTTGGTAACAGTTAGAAATGTTAGGTTGCTGAGAGAACCAGAAAAGGAAAGGTAAAGATAACAAGGAAGATGAAGAAAGCTCAACCTTTTTAGCATATTATTTGTTTTTTAAGTGAAAAGGATTTGATTAGCAACTTTTAAAAAAAATTAGAAATCTATCAGAGTGAGCTCTTTTTAGAGAGACTTATTTCTCCAGAATCAAAAGCATAAACTAGAAAAGGTTCAGGTTTAGGTAAAGCCTCCCTAGTTTTATGAAACATTTCTAGACTAAAAAATTAAGTTCCTAGTTCCTAAGGATCTTTCATTCAAAAGTGCATTCTTATGTTAATAAAATATGCACATATATTCATGTGCTTGTATAAAAAGTATTTGAGAGGGTGATTTAGGAATCTCAATCACAAATCTTTAGGGCAGGAATCTTGCTTATTTTGCTAAGGAAGGTGAATGGGCTGACAATGGTGGTATTAAAGTGCTAAGTAATCTGTTTAAAGAGGATAAACAGGTTAAGTTTGTTCTGCCAACGCCTAGAGGTAAGATTTTTACTGTTATTACAACTTTACTACAAGCTCATGGATTCTGCAAAAGTTGCCTAGCAACATTATAGTTAGAAGTAATAATGGGTAGGGAAAGAACAGGAAATTTGAATTAGATATGCCCTGTGGCAGTGGGCATAACCCCACTTCTCTAGTACAAGGAGTGCTATACTCAGAGAAGCATGAAATTAAAAAAATCAGGAGTCATTTACAATTTGCTAGGACATTGCTGCAGTTAAACCATAACACTGTGCCATGTTCTCAGCTGGAGGAAGCAGGACCTGGGTTTCTTACTCATTTTTGCGCTTTTGCTTTAAAGAACACAAGATTTTTCTTTTCTTTTTTTTTAAGGTTTTATTGTTTGAGAGGTGAGAGAGAAGGGGGAGGGCCCAGAATAGTCTCCATAGTTGTACATCATTAGTTTTTTGGGGTTTTTTTTTTGACAGTTTCATTCCACACTGGTGGACATGGGGCCACACAGGGTGGGAACCAAACTGGGGGCCTCCCTCATGGGAGGCAAGAACCATCACCGTCATACTAGAGGTTACCAGTTGCGTGCTGCAGTTCAGCATGTGGGTTTGCACAGGCCAGGACTGGGACTTGATTCTTGGACCTTGCAGTTGCAAGGCAAATGCTCAATTTGTTGAGCTATCCCGGTATCCCAGAACACAAGATTTTTATTTGATTATTTCAGAAACATTTATTAAGTACCTTCTCGGGGGTCAAGGCACATTGCTGGTTACTGGAACTCTAAAGACAAATGAAACTTAACCGCAGTACTGGGTGAGGGAATCCAAACAAATAAAAAATGCTTCATAGTCCATGCCATGTGTTACTTAGTCCCCGCATGGAATACCTTTTACCTGGAAGTGGATTAAGTCAAGGAAAGGCTTTAAAGAGGAATGGTTCTTACTCTGAGTCTTGTTTCCAACTTTTATATAAATTCCTTTTTTCCCCGTGTAACTCCATACATTTGCTGGGAATTTACCCCTCTCACACTGTGTGATGACTTGGGTGCCAAGAATTCAAAGTACTGGGATTGTGGACCAAGAGAGCTTTCCTTCCCACCCAGAACTCAGGCCCTTTTGCCCCAACCTTCCTCAAGGACCTCCCAGTTTAGGGAATAAGGCAGGTGGCCAAATTCAGTTGGGAAAAAAAAAAAAAGACTTGAATTGGGGCTTATAGGTGGTAGACTTCTGTGCTATTTAAATTTATATTGCTAAAGAAACCGACTGGTTTGTTGATCAACAAATATTTAAGAGCTCTATTATCACTAAGATATTGAGTTCCTAAAACCACAACAGAATACTGCAATAAACAAACAGAAGAGGCCCCTACAGTCAGGGATTTCATTTTCTATGAAAGGGACAACACTTGAGAGATATAAGCCTGTTAAGGAAATAAAGCAAGGTGTTGTGAAAAAGTGAAGGGGGAAGAGAGGAAAGCTAGCATGGATAGCAAGCAATAGGGGCTAAAGAATTCCTATACAGGAGGATTAGGAGCAACAGTCTTGTGGGGGTTGAGGCTGTTTATGGGGCTTAAAGTTCTTTTTTACTTAGAAAGCAAGAACACAATTTTTACATACAACTCAAATTATAGAGTAATAAAGACTACAAGTTTTCTAAAGTTATTTGAAGTTCACATGAAGTTGGGAAAATGTCACCTATCCATATACAAAAATTTTATTTGCCATTGGGAGTGAAGGTAGATTTCTTTCTTTCAAGAGCTTAATATGGAATTTCTATTAACATGCAAAAAAGACATTTATACATCGGTTAGCAAATGTTTATAGAAGATGGCTGTTTATCCTTCAGTGCATCTTCAGGGAATTCCCCATGTGTCAAGTACTAAAATGGATATTTCCATTATTCAAAATCCAGCATGAGTTTAGCCTTTAAAAAGTGTTAGAACGACATACATGGCAGTGTTAATATTCATAAGCTGCTATAAAACATAAAGTAGAAATATAAATGATTCAGCTCATGAAATCTATCCAGTATCAAAACAAAACTAAACTTTTCTCACTAATGTTCAGAATTCACGAAGTGTATTCTAATTACCTGCTAGTAAGAATGTACATTGGTTTTTTTTTCTGGAGGGCAGTTTGGCAGTTTACATCCTCCACCCTTCAATTCTCACTTATATATCCTCAATAATATACACATCACAGAGAAAAAACATGAGAAGTAAGACTATTAACCATGGGCATATCTACAACTAAAACTTAATAAACTTGCATGTGCGACATGCAATTTTATGAGTACTGGGTTTTTTTCTCTCTCTCTCAAGTTGCGTTTAAGTTAGCGAGCTAGGCCAATCCGTTCTGCCAATACTTGCTCACGAGCTGGTAAACAAAATCACCGTGGTCGCGAGGTGGACACCTGGTTTTGTGCTAGGGCCAACTATGGCGCTATTTTTACTCCGAACCAGTCTTGGGGTAGACTGCGAAGGGGACCACGCCTCGGGGAGCTCACCTCGTTGCAGACACACCCCACCCTAACAGTCACCCTGAGGGGAAACTGAGGCTCCAGAGACCGCCCCACAACCGGTGTCCCCGCCTCGAGAACTCGCACGCCCGTCTCCTTGATTTCGATGCCCAGCCCAAGCAATGGGGTCACACAGTTCCGAAACGTCCTGAGGCCGCAGTAAACACATGCGTCTCGGACCTCCACACAGGAACGTGCCTGCCCACAGCCACGCCCACGACCATGGCACCGAGGGGACGCGGGACTGGAGGCCGGCCTCCCCCGGAAGCGCCGGAGGGCCATGGCGGTGTCGCGCTGTCTCTGACCTGCAGAGACACAAGGCTTTCCCCAGCCTCCAGTCCCAATGCTGAACCTGGAGCGCCGGAGGGGCTGACAGAAGGAGAATCCAGGCCCGCGGTCGGCTCGGCCTGGCACAGCCCGGTTCCCTTCGCCCCCTCCCAGAGGCGCCGCCTTGGGTCCCCAGCTCGGTCCCGTCCCCGCGGCGCCAGCCAGGCTCCCGGCAGTCGCGCTCACTCCCGGGCCCGCGGCGCCATGCTCGCCCAGGCCTACCCTGAACCGAGCAGCAGGGCGGAGACCGCCAGTTCGCGCCAAAATCACGTAACTAGTCCCACCCCCGCCGGCGACGTCGCGCCCTCCTTTTTTTTAAACCCGGGGCTGGGCGGGGATTGGTGGGCTGGACACTCACGTGATTAACGGTCGCGGGAAGCCGCGGAGCCCGAACTCGCGGCTGGACCTGCAGAGCCCTCCGCCTCGGCCCACGGGCCGCCCCGCCTCTCCCGGTCAGGCCGCGCCGAGACCGCCGCCGCCGCCTGCAGCCCCAAGCGCCCCGGAGTCCCAGCCCCACGCCACGCAGACCCGCCGCGGCGGCCACCAGACGCGCCCGGGCGCACGTGGCAGACCCGCCCCCTGGGCCGGCGGTGCCCTGGACTCCGCGGGTCCCCGCTCTCCGGTCCTCCCCGGCCCAAGGAGCGCGATGAGCTTTTTGAGCCGGCAGCAGCCGCCGCCGCCCCGCCGCACTGGGGCCGCTTGCGCCTTGCGACAGAAGCTGATCTTCTCGCCCTGCAGCGACTGTGAGGAGGAGGAGGAGGAGGAGGAGGAGGAGGAGGGCAGTGGTCACAGCACCGGGGAGGACTCGGCCTTTCAGGAGCCCGACTCGCCGCTGCCGCCTGCGCGGAGCCCCACAGAGCCAGGGCCTGAGCGCTGCCGCTCGCCCGCCCCTGCCCCCGGCAGTCCCGGGGAGCTGGAGGAGGACATGTTGTTGCGGGGCGCTTCCCCGGGCGCGGATGCGGCGGGCGACTCGTGGGAGGAGGAGGGTTTTGGATCCTCGTCACCGGTCAAATCGCCGGCGGCCTCCTACTTCCTGGGTAGCTCGTTCTCGCCGGTACGCTGCGGCAGCCTTGGGGACGCTTCCCCGCGCGTCTGCGGGGCGCGCAGGGCCGGCGAGGGCCCTCGCTCGCCGCGGCCGGACCACCCCGGCACTCCGCCGCACAAGACCTTCCGCAAGTTGCGGCTCTTCGACACTCCGCACACTCCCAAGGTGAGGGGACCCCGGGGCCAGGTGTCCCGCGCCCGCCCAGCCTTTTAAAAAGGCGGAGGTCCCGGGAAGCGGGTGCTGCCTGGGTTCGGTTACATAACCGCCCGGCCGCACCCCCGCTCGCTCTCCAGCGCCACAACAAAAAGTTGGCAGCCCCCTTTTTTGGCCCTGCCCAGAAGTAGTCCGTTAGGATTACGTAACTGAACAATGGGCCTCGTCGGGAACCCCTCTTCATCTTTCCGAGGGGCTAGTCCGCGCCGTCCAGGTGGTCCGCCTAGTGGGGGCCGTCCTGAGAGTGTCAGCCGCGAGTGTGGTTTGGGAAGGCGCTGGAGTGGTGGTGTTGCCCCGGCCACCTGACACTCCCGAGCGCCGCAGCCATATGGTGCCTTTTAAACGCAGTCATCGTTCCTGTAATTTAGGCTGCTCCTGCAGGAGTTCGGTTAAAATAATATGCTTAACGTTTCGTGTCGTGTGGTCTTATGCGGGAAAGTTGAGGTAGGGAGGAAGACTGCGCTTCTGTTGGGAATAAAAGGCCGGCCTTCCAAGCATTTACAGCCTTAAAGACTTTTAAATAACTCAGGATAACTTTTAGACATTTTCAGATATAATGCTTATTGGATAAACGTTTGTTTATACCCTTGAGTTTGTAGTGCCCAAGTTTGGTCAACCAGTTAAAAACCAGTATTGGGATCAGTGTTTAAATCCCTTTCGCGTTAGCATTGTTATGTCATAAAGGTGTTCTGCACCAGTTGACTGGCAAGAGAGTATGCAGATTACTTATGGAACTTTAGAAATAAGTCTTAAAATGGACACTTCCCGAAATTAAGACAGGTATCGCATTTATAAGATTAATTGGAAAATAAACCTTTTTAATTGAGCCCATTTCAGTACCTTTAGTCGTAAACCAGAGAGAGAAAGGTTTTTGTTTTTGCGTATTACTGTTGATTAGCTGACTTGCCCAAGGCAGGATCGGATCCCTCTGGAAGTGAGGGGAGGAGCCCAGCGGAGGTGGCTTTCCAAGTCTATTTAATGGTGGGTAAGGGAGAGACGTTTTTTATGGGGCTCCCTGACTGCTTTCTATTTTTAGGTGGATTGAAAGTGTTAACTTTTATTCTATGCAATGAAGTTAATATTAGTATGCATTCGTACTCATTAGGCCTAGAGGCCTTATTTTTTGGGGGGTTATCTTTTTCAGAAAAGGTGGTTAGTAACCAACTTCAGACTCCTAAGTTAACCACTGTTTATTTCGCTTGCAATACTATAACAAAGGCTTGTGTGTTGTTTTGACTTACACATTCAGCCACATAAAAGGTTTGTTGCAGTAGGTTGAGAAAGGTTGTCTATAGGACTTGGATCTTAAAAACTTATTTTTCTTATAGAGTTTGCTCTCCAAAGCTCGAGGAATTGATTCCAGCTCTGTTAAACTCCGAGGTGGTTCACTATTCATGGATACAGAAAAGTCAGGAAAAAGGGAATTTGACATTCGACAGACTCCTCAAGTGAATATTAATCCTTTTACTCCCGATTCTGTGCTACTTCATTCCTCAGGACAGTGTCGTAGAAGAAAGAGAACATATTGGAATGAGTAAGTTATTATTCAATAGTTTGGTTCCCCAGCCACCCAAGATTGGTTTGGTACACTTAACAAAATTTAATTTCAACTAAATGACATGCAAATTTATGCTCTGAAATTTTTTGCTGCCACTAGCACTACTAATTCTCAACAGAGATAGGTGAGAAGTAAATGGCTGTGGGGTGGGAAAGGAGTGGAATAAAAAACCTAGATAACGTGTAGGAAATCTGCTGGTGTCAAAAATGAGGCAGGCAGAGAGAGCTGACTTAAAAAGGCTTTAATTTGGGGATGTGGTGGTGGTGGTGGTGGGCTTCTAGTTAATGAGCATCTCGGTAGGGACAACATTTTTATCAGCTGAGCTATATTTTATGATCACAAAATTAAATGCCTTTGTTTTTATTAAAATTTAATATTCACTGTACACCTATCAGATAGTTTTCAGTCTCTAGTTGATGTATCTTTCAGATATGTTGATGGAAAAAATACATTGTATTTTTTAGTTCCTGTGAAGACATGGAAGCCAGTGATTATGAATTTGAAGATGAAACAAGACCTGCTAAAGTAAAGACCTTTTAATTTTCTTTTTGTTTCTGCAATTTAATTTTTTCCTTTTTCGCAAGTCACTATATATTATGTTAAATGAGCATTAAAACATATGGTATAATGATTTTTTAATTTCAGTGCTGTCACCATAGTGAATTATTTTCATATCTTTGTGTGTGTTTGTGGGTACACTTTTTATTACAGAGAATTACAATTACTGAAAGCAATATGAAGTCACGGTATACAACAGAATTTCATGAGCTAGAGAAGATTGGCTCTGGAGAATTTGGCTCTGTGTTTAAGTGTGTGAAGAGGCTGGATGGATGCATTTATGCCATTAAGCGATCAAAAAAACCACTGGCCGGCTCTGTTGATGAGTATGTATTTAAAATTATTTTGTTCTTTTGTTCCCTAAGGTATAATAAACATTAAGGTTTTAGGTGATCAGGCGCTGAATTTCATTAATTTTCTAACTATTAAGATGTTAACTGATTTAATCAGATCCTTTTCTTTTTTTTTTTTAAGATTTATTTATTGTTTTTGACAGAGAGAGATACAGAGTCAGAGACAGAGAGAAGGGGAAGGGACCAGAACAGTTTCCATAGTTGCACATCATTGGTTTTTCCACATAGTTTCATTCCACAGGTGGGCGGGGCCTCGCCCTGGTGAGAACTGAATTGGGAGCACTCCCCAGTTCAGCATACGGGTCCGTATGGGCCGGGCCCGGGGCCAGGATTCGATCCTCGGTTCCCGGGGCTGCAAAGTGAGCGCCTAACCCACTGAGCCATCCCGACTTACCCCCTTTTCATTTTATACCATTAGTTCCTATTGGATTTAAAATTAATATGAGTAGTCTGACTTTGGAACCTAACTAAATTTCTTATTTCTGGTAGCATCCAATGAATTCACAGTAAAATGGAGTTTGATCTTACCTGCTTTCTAAGTCTAGTTAGATTTCTTTTTTCTAACTGACAGTCTTTAATGGAAGTTTTTGGGAAAATCTAGCAGTCTTTTAACTCCCTTTCTTAAGCAAATTGTTTTTCAGCATAATGACAGATACTGAAGTCAACTTTCTTTTATGAAGTTTCAGATAAATTAATTCAGTTTAGGCTTGGAAAAAAATTATTAATCTCCAATTCCTCCTAGGCAGAACGCTTTGAGAGAAGTGTATGCTCATGCAGTGCTTGGACAGCACTCTCATGTAGTTCGATATTTCTCTGCATGGGCAGAAGATGATCATATGCTTATACAGAATGAATATTGTAACGGTGAGTAACGTCATGGTTCCCTTGTAAGCTAGTGAGCTCAAATGAATGAACACGGAGGGAGTACTTACTTTCATCCTCAAGTCTTGCTCTAATTTTATGTCTCTTATCTCTTAAAAATTCTAAGATCAAAAGCTTAACATGAATTTCTAGTGCAAGTAATCCCTACCTGGATGTTATAAATAAAGATTGGAAACCTTGTCCCTTGTACCTCTGTGGTAGAACAGTGCAAATTGTTCATGTGCCAGTTCTCAAACTGATCTTGAGAGGATACTGGCCTTGCCATCTATATTTTGGTATTCCCAAACCCTAGCATGGTGTGTGTGTGATACAGTGGTTAACGCAGGCTTCCTATATCTAGCCTTCCGTTACATTTTATGAGCTGCTAAAACGATGTTAATAATAAAAATGACAGTGACTCTCCATTGGTATAATAAACTCAGCCAAATTTTCAAGGCATTCTTTAATCTTGCCCTCACTGCCATCTATCCAACCTGGTTTACCACTAAAATCCACTAAGACTTTTCTATTACCGGTAAGTTATTGTCTAATTGTACTTAACTACCTTCTCTCTTTAAGCCTATGACAAAATAAACATGTTGTAGAGGTTTGACTTTGGATCGTGCGTAGCCTTCAATTTCAGCAAGTCCTTCAGGGACAAACTTGGGTCCCTCATTTTTTGTTAAACTTATACCAAAATCTGTATCAATTCTGATTCTTACAGACATCTGTCATTAATATTTAAGTCATTATATATGAGTGGATTTTTATTTCTGTATACTTTGAATATTTGGAGAATTTAGAAAATAGTGAACACTTGAGATGATAGCAAAGATTTATTTTTGTATTGTTGATGCTCATTTTTTCCTTAAAGAAGACCAGCCCCCTCAAAGCTTGTGAATAAATAAGTAGATGCAGGTTTTCCATGTTTAAAAAGTAAGCAAAACAAGTAAAAGTTACATTTCTCATACCCGATTTCTCATTGAGTTGTCATTTTATTCATTCTCTATACTCAGAAGAATGAAAGTATTTAGTTATGTATATAGCATTGTTGCTAGTTTGTTTCACACATCTCTTGAAAGTTTCTATTCATGCCATCAACGTATTTTATGTAGCTAGCTCCCATGACCTTGTGGACTACTCTGTTTCTTAACCTTTATTTTTTATCTGGCTGTATGTAACAATAGTACAATTCATCCATATTGTCTTATGTATTCACTATTTGCTAGACACTACTATGTCCTTTTAGTTTCTTCTTCCCTCTCGTTTTTCATGTGGCTGCTTCCCTTAGCAAGTACTTCAGTAGTAGTCCAGAGATGACAAATTTATAACAACCTACTAGTATAAACACATGGTTGGCGTAATTCAGATGATTTTTGAGGAAATTCTCTTGGGCCTGAGGTGAGGAGTGGGTGCTCTTACTATCCCTCTCAGATAACAAATAAAAGTTAGATTATAAAAAAATCTTTTGGAGCAGTATAAAACTTTAAAGATATTTAAAAAATAAATATATCTATGAAACTGCCTGTGTACAGTTTATCCTGCTTAGATGAGAGAAAATAAAGCTCTCCTGCTACATTTGAGCTCTTTTTGGTTCACCTTTCCACCATACCTCTCTATGGAAAGCTTTCGAATGCACTAATAACAATAGGCTTGATCTTCAGATCTGTTTCTACAGTTTCACAGGGAAAAGATGTTACCATTAATTTGTACATGTTGATTAACTGATACCTTTATCAGTGACTAAACTTTCTTATTATTTTTAAAGTTGTTTTTTTGTTTGTTCTTTAAAGATTTATTTTTATTGATTTTTGACAGAGAGAAGGGGGAGGGCCCAGAGCAGTCTCCATAGTTAGTTGACAGCATTAGTTTTCCATATAGTTTCATTCCACAGGTGGGCAATAGAGGCTGCTGTGCAGGGCAGGAACTGGGCCAGGAGCCTCCTGCATAGGCCTCAGCAAGAGCTGAACTGGGGGCACACCCCACTTCAGCATATGGGTCCGGTCTGCATGGGCCGGGATTCGATCCTCAGTCCCTGAGCCATCCCAGCTTTCCCTAAAGTCATTTGTTTTTTAAGCCTTTTGTCATTGGTTTGGTGACAGACTGAAATATCTACCCTAGATAAACAAGTAGAAAAAGGTTGATGGATAGGGGAAAAGAATCTGAAAATCAGATGAATGGTTTGCTCTTCTCACCTCTTGCCCTTTTAGCAATGAGATAGATAGGGTCAGCTATAGTTGCTGGATCCCCTAAAAAGCAGCCATATTCTTATTAAACTTGATCTAGGGCTTCAAACTTCAAGCCCAGGCTTATTGACCTGCTTCTAGAGGGACCAGATTTATACAAGTATGGAAGACTAGACTTTTAAGCCTATGGTATCCAAGTGTGTGATTTATTTTTATTTTAAAAACACATTTAACAATTTGTTATATTGCCATGTTCAAATTGTAGGGCCTCCTTTCCTGACTAATTTCATTGACCTTCCTGCTTTTATTCCTAACTAAACTTTAAACAGAAGTGGTTTGTTTTGGACTTTCCTATTTCCTTTCTTTTTAAAATTTTTTTAATTTTATTGTTTGAGAGAAAGGGGAGGGCCCAGAGCAGTCTCCATAGTTGTACATCATTAGTTGTATCATAGTTTCATTCCACACAGGTGGATATGTGTCTGGGCCAGGTGGGAACTGAACTGGGTGCCGCCCAAAAAATATTTCTGGAAAAAGAATATGCTAATATATTTCATATTTGTTAGGTGGAAGTTTAGCTGATGCCATAAGTAAAAACTACAGAAGCATGAGTTACTTTGCAGAAGCAGAGTTGAAGGATCTTCTTTTGCAAGTTGGCCGGGGCTTGAGGTATATTCATTCAATGTCTTTGGTTCACATGGATATAAAGCCTAGTAAGTACTACAAATACTCTAACCTGTGATTTTTTAGGAGTATAGAATAAGTGACTTCCATTTGTCTCGTTATCCAAAAAAATTTGATTTAATTTGCTCATTTTTATTAAAAGCTGGAAAAAATGTGAGGCATCTTGTACAAACTTATAGTCTCAAAGTGGGACTCTGATGTGGGGAGACTGAGAACCTGTGATTATAGAATCAATTATAAATTAATGTTGGTGCTGCTGTCAATGTTATTAGAATAAAATGAGAAATGTGAAAAATTTTGAAGAAAAAAGTATTCCTAATGTGTAAAATAATGAAATTATTCATGTGTGACTCAAAATAGCACATGTATTATGATTATAACTAAAAAAGATTGCAAATTAATCATGGTTGGAGAGAATGGGAATATAGTAGTTTTAGTTTTTTTCTCTGTATTGTTTAGACTGTTTTTCAGCTAAAAATTGATACATGTATATCTCTAGTAGACTTGACCATACTATGGCTCAGAGCAATATGAGTATTCTTTCAAAGGCTTAACAGGGGTGGCGAACCTTTTGGCGATTGAGTGCCAAAGTTTATGAAATAAGAGTATACTCGCTCGACTCGTGTGCCAACCCATCGAGTGAGATAGAGGTATCGGTTATTTTTATGTCTATAAGAGCATCGACAATCATTTTTTAAATGGTATCCACAGCTCCGCGTGCTGAAATAATTGCTCTGTGTGCCACTTTGGGCACGCGTGCCATAGGTTTGCCACCCCCGGCTTAGGAGATTTCAAACTGCAAGGTGTAGGCTTAAATCAAAACAGTTTTGTTACAGAAGCATTGATGAGTACATGGTAAAAATATTTTAAAGTACAGATAAGCCAGAGTAAGAAAAATAAATACCCACTCTTCTCTTAATCTTTGGAAGTACAGTTATAAAATAATATCAGTACTGCTAACAGGGTTATTAGAATAAACTGAGGTGTGGTAATGCTTTGAAAAGTTTAAGTACTTAACAAACATGGTGGTGTTTCTGCCTGTAGAGCAGGCCTGGGTAGACTTCCAAGGGCAAGGGCTACTTCTAATTTTCTCCAAATGTCATTCATGGTCCACAGCTATTTATTTTTGCTCACTCAAGTACATAACAGTTGCCTGATTGTAAAGAGCCAATTCGCCTCTGGCAGCAGTGTGTGTGCCTGTGAAAAATGCAGTTTATTATGTTTAGCTGCTAGGCCCTGGCATAATGTGGCGTTGGCTAAGACACTTTTTTCTTATTTCCGGCAATCGCCCCAAAATTGCTTGACAGGCAGTTCACCAGTGGATCACAATCAACATTTAAGTCCCTCCCCCTGGGCTATAAAATGTGCCATGAAAATAGCATGTGCATTGTGGTTATCTTACGTTTAAAAAAGGATGCAAGTTAACCTTACAATAACATCTTAGCACACATTCCTCATTTAATCAAAAGACCATGATGTATAGTTTTACAGTTTTTTTAAAGTCAAGTATCTTTTCCATTTCAGTAAATTTTCATCTCATTTAATAGATCATGTTTAAAAAATTTCCGGTTAACCCGTCCTTAACAGTTGATTTGTCCAAATTAGTATCCATTTCAGGAGCATGCATTATATCTGGTTTATGTCTATTTTTCCTTATTTAGGGTTTACCTTGCCCTACTTTTAAAAATAATGTAGACATTGTCTTGCAAGATCCACATCCCTTTAAATTGGACTCCTACCTTACATTGTTTAGCTTATTCCTTTCTTCCCTATATTTCCTATAAATTTGAATATATAACTAAAAGGTTGATAGATTCAAGGTAAACCTTTTTAGAGATAGGTGATTTTAAGCTGGATTTAATATTTTGTGTGTGTGTATTTTAACCTGTGGAAATGTATGTGATCCATGGGAATTTTAAGTCATTTTTACACAATTTATTTTAATTCAATGAGTATGTAAAGAAGGTTTTTTTTGTTGTTGTTTTTTTTTTAATATTTTTATTTATTTATTTTTGACAGAGAGAAAGATACAGAGAGAGAACTGAACTGGGGGAGCTCCCAGTTCAGCATATGGTTCCGCACGGGCCGGGGCCGGGATTCGATCCTCGGTCCCCGGCGCTGCAAAGTTGAGCGCTTAACCCACTGAGCCATCCCGGCTTCCCCTGTAAAGAAGTTCTTATCTGTACTTTATCAGCTTGATAAATTTTTATTTTCAAAAAGTAAAAATATGTTTTTTGATGGCAGTAAATGTGACTTAGTAAGTTTTGGCTATACTCATTCATATCTTGAATTATGTATCAGACAAACATAGTAGACCCTTACATTTTAAGTACAAAAGCTGAAAATACTAAGGCATGTGAAATTTTTAAAATTTCAGTTTATAAGCACCACCATAATTTGTAAATTTAACTTAATGTTAATCATGAGCTTACCAAAATTTGAAGAAAAAACATATGTATACATCTGAAGTGTAGTGGTAGACCATGAAGCCACACTGGGATATAAAGAGTGTCCCAAAATTCACGTAAGAAGTAATTTTGATAGAAAACACAGGTTTATAATTAAAAATTGTAAATTTTGGAGAAGCTGGGATGGCTCAGTGGGTTAGGTGCTCACTTTGCAGTGCCGGGGACCGGGGATCGAATCCTGGCCCCATCCTGTGCTGAACCATATGCTGAACTGGGAGCTCCCCCAGTTCAGTTCTCTCTCTGTCTCTGTCTCTCTCTCTCTCCCTGTCAAAAATAAATAAATAAATAAATAATATTAAAAAAAAAAGAATTGTAAATTTTTATTGCTCAACAATGAAAATGCATTGTTCTTTTATGTAACTCTCCATTTTTAATAACCCTGAACTGTCAGCTGTCACGCTTTATTTTTCATTGGCAACACTTTACCGCATAAATGATGCAAAATTCAAATCTTGCGTGAATTTATATAGATGCTGTATAGTCAGCCAAACTAGATAGCTACGTGACTATTCTGCACACCAGTCCTATGCAGATGAAATTCGTGCTTTGGCAGCATCATTTGTATTGTTTCTAAGTAATTAAAATAGCTGAAGGTCAGTATGTAGATGAGAAGGGCCTAATACGGTGCTTACTAAGTGTTCAAGGACCAGTGCTAGGCCGGAACGTAATAATCTTAGAGAATAATAGCCCCAGTTCCTATCTCCTAATATTCTTACTCTCACTGGGTTTGGGGAAAAACATGAAAATCTATATATATTTAAGAGCTTTCTGGATGATTCTGATGTGTGGCCTTGTTTGTAAACTTTGTACTATTAATACTTACATGAATAACTGTTTGGCAGGTAATATTTTCATATCTCGAACCTCAATCCCAAATGCTGCCTCTGAAGAAGGAGATGAAGACGACTGGGTATCCAACAAAGTTATATTTAAAATAGGTAAGAAAGAAAGACAACCAGACTATTACCTTAAAATATAGAAGCCATTGTGTTTTAACTCTTGGCTGTATTTTTTCCAATATTTCTAGGTGATCTTGGGCATGTAACAAGGATCTCTAGTCCACAAGTTGAAGAGGGTGATAGTCGTTTTCTTGCAAATGAAGTTTTACAGGAGGTAATTTTTCTCCTTTAATAATGTCATTTGCTTTGTAACATTTATTAGTTGATAGAACATAAATGCAGGTATATTAAAATTTTTAACTAATAACTAGTAGAATGGTAATATAGAATAGGAAGTCTAAACCATCAGCGAGGGTATTTAATTTAGCAAAAGTCAGTAAAGGCAAGGATTTAAAATCTACAATGGAGTTGTGGTAAGAGAAGTTCTCATACAATACTGTGGAACTTTAAAACAGCATGGCCTTTTCGAAGATCAAAGTATTAGTATCAATCAACATTTAAAAATCATGTATGCTCTGACCCAAAATTTTCATTTCTGGGAGTCTGCTATGGAAATATTCATATACAAACAAACTGAGTATAATGTAAGTACCGTATTTTCCGGCGTATAAGACGACCCCCTAATTTTACAGTTAAAACATAGGTTTAGGCCTATATTCGCTGTATAAGACTACAGCCTCGAAAGTGGGGGGGTAGCCTTATACAGCGAATATAGGCCTAAACCTATGTTTTAACTGTAAAATTAGGGGGTCTTCTTATACGCCGGAAAATACGGTAATAATATAGGCATGATTAAGTAAATTTTGGCATGTAGTTAATAGTACTGTTTCAAAAATGTGATGAAATTTCTCTAAGAGTTTTGAATGAAAAGTAGAATAAATTGTATGATGCCCTTTTTATGTGTTTGTATCTTATGTGTATGTGTGTATTTGTAACTTGTGTGTATGTTTTATGTTTTTGTATGAATGTCCCTAGAAAGACAGGATTTTCTTTCTTTTTTTTTTTTATAGAGAGTCATTGTTTTATCTTCAGTGCATATTTATTTCTATTTTACTTTTGACAGATAGAGAGACAGAGACAGCTAGAGAACCGAACTGTGGGAACTCCCCAGTTCAGCACGTGGGTCCTGCCTGGGCCGGAGCCGGGATTCGATCCCCGGTCCTCGCGGCCCCAAAGCGAGCGCTCAACCCGCTGAGCCCTCCCGGCTTTCCCCAGGATTTTCTTTTGAGAGTTGAATTGGGCTAGTGATAGAGGAGGCATTCATTCACTTTTAGAAATGTATTCCCATCTCCCCATCCCAGAGTATATATTACTTTATAATTAAAATAAATTCCCAGGAAGGCTAGGATGGCTTGGGGTTAAGCACTTGCTTTGTAGCCCCAGGGACTGAGGATGGAATGGAATCCTGGCCCTGTCCCGTGTGGACCCATACACTGAGCCGGGGCTGTGCTTCCCATGCAGGAGGCCGCTAGTTCGATTCTCACCCCTCTGGTTTGGCCCCTGGCTCAAGGGGGAGCATACCTCCCATGCGGGATGCCCCCAGCCTAGTTTCTGCCCTGCGTGCCATCCCCCACCCTACCCCCAGCCGCCATCTGTGTGGAACAAAACCATGTTGAAAACTGATGGCATACAACTATGGAGACTGCTCTGGGCCCTCCCCCTTCTCTGTCTCTGTCAAATATAAACTTAAAAACACAACAACACAATTTTCCTAAATTTAGCTTGTTTAAATAGGTCCTGAACTTAAATGTGGCATTGGACATTTTAGTTTAGTTCTCTTTCTCACCTAAATCATTATTAAGATGGTAATCTTGGGGAAGCTGGGATGGCTCAGTGGGTTAGGCGCTCACTTTGCAGCACTGGGGACCGAGGATTGAATCCTGGCCCCGGCCCGTGCGGAACCATATGCTGAACTGGGAGCTCCCCTAGTTCAGTTCTCTCTCTGTCTCTGTATCTCTCTCTCTCTCTCTCTCTCTCTCTCTCTCTCTCTCTCTCTCTCTCTCTCCTCTGTCAAAATAAAATAAAATTAAGAAAAAAAAGATGGTAATCTTATTTTGGCCATTTTTATATTGCCTTAATTTTTTTTTTTTTTTTTTTTAATTTTCCAGAACTATACTCATCTACCAAAAGCAGATATTTTTGCCCTTGCCCTCACGGTAGTGTGTGCTGCTGGTGCTGAACCTCTTCCCAGAAATGGAGACCAATGGCATGAAATCAGACAGGGTAGATTACCTCGTATTCCACAGGTGCTTTCCCAGGAATTCACAGAGCTGCTAAAAGTGAGCATTTTATATGTAATGCACTTTATTGACATGGTTCAGTATTTTACTAAATTATATCTTTGCATTAACCTCACTTATTTTTTTAAGGTTATGATTCATCCAGATCCAGAGAGAAGACCTTCAGCAATGGCACTGGTGAAGCATTCAGTATTGCTATCTGCTTCTAGAAAAAGTGCAGAACAATTACGAATAGAATTGAATGCTGAAAAGTTCAAAAATTCGCTTTTGCAGAAGTAAGTGAGGGTTTTTTTTCTTCTCATTTTCATATATGAATTTTAATGAGAGACTAGATTTAGTCTTTCCATGAAGGATATTGTGATTTGGCATGTTTGTACAGTTAAAGTTTGGGTATTTTTGCCTTAAATTAGTATTTAACCTATAAATTTGTATTGTTTCTGATCTTTTAAATTATGGACCTAAATTTTTTTAAGACTAGCATAAATTTGCAAGTGGTGATAATCCCCCTAAGCTCTAAATCCAGCAAAAGCCAAGTGAACCTGCATTGTCCCTCCCCAGCTCAGCATAAGTTAACATTTTCCTTGAAGCATTCTGTTCTTATTTTTATGAAAGGATGAAATTAATGTTGATTAGATTAGTAGCTGATTCTCATATTTGATATAAATGACCTTTAACATTTTCAGAATACTGGTTGGAATAATTCTAATTAATTTGCTTTATTGCAGCCATTTTTATTATAACCTAATAAAACTGACTTGAAATAACAAAGTTTATTGGCCACTAGTTTGATAGCCATCAGTGTTCATATAAATAGGAAGTAGAATTTTTGTTTCATCTGTTATGTAAAAATATGTTCACAGTATAAATCAGTTATATTTGAAGTTTATTTTTTTTTTAATTAAAACCCAGTCATTACTAGAGTCTTTATTACTTGTATCTAAGTGTATACATTTTAATTCTGAGTAATAAATTTAAGTTGTTGGAACAGAAGCTAAAAGTTTCATATTGTACTTTTTGTGCCTCAATTGCATCTTAGAATAATGCCATGCAGAGATCTCCCCAATTATATAATTTGTGTTTGGCCTCTTAAGATCCCTTCCTAGAAGTGATACAGTAGGTGAAAATTCTTGTTTCCTATTTTTATGTTCTTAGAGAACTCAAGAAAGCTCAGATGGCAAAAGCTGCAGCTGAGGAAAGAGCGCTCTTCACTGACCGGATGGCCACTAGGTCCACCACCCAGAGTAATAGAACATCTCGACTTATTGGAAAGAAAATGAACCGCTCTGTCAGCCTTACTATATACTGAACGACTGACTCATTTCCCACCTCCCCAAAAAAACTGTGACAAAAGGATGATAGGTTGAAATCACTGCTAAAATCCAATTTGCAATTACTTTTTCAAAATTGGTGTCAGTAGTTTTACTGAAATATCTTTTAGGATTTTTGTTTGTGAATTACAGTTAAAAGCTGTATTTTGACCAGTGCTCTGTCAGGCTTTCATCTAGTCTTACCCCCCAGTGTGTCTTCTGTAGGATGTCAGTTACTCTTGGATGTTACTCAACCTTTCCAGGGTTAACCACTATGGTGGTGTGCTGCTTATAGTTTGCTGTTTCACTGATAAAAGGTATCCTTCCCTATAGTGACCTGTAACGGACTCAAGGGCTTCATTACAAACATTCTCCCTTTGAAAAGGGAAATACTAAGAGACTCAGTTAATACTCAGCCTTCAATGTACCTGTGTCAGTCTTACATTTTTGTTTTTTGATTGTGAATTATACTTGTATATACAACTGGGAGCACTTTGTAGGCACTGTATGAACCATGGAATGTTAATTCTGTGGAAGTATTGCCTTGTGAATTTGCTGCTATTTTAGTTTTGTCCTTGCTGTAAAATTGTAGCATTAAACAATCATCGTTGTTAATAGGCATTCTTTTGAAAACAATTATGTGAAATACATGGCTGCTCTTGATGAAAAGCAGCTATTTGCCTTTCTTTTTCTTTGAACTTTGAAGCTAGTGCATTGGAGAAATGCGCCTTTTCCCCCTCTGGAATGCTGTATTAATATAGTATAATTATTACTGGTCTTGTAATTTTTCTTGATAAAATGCCCTTCCCAGACTTTAAAAAAAAATCTTTTCTTCCTCCAGTTTTGTGCTTGATTGTATTGTTAGTCTGTTTTTAACTGTTTTACCCCATTTCTCTTCAATATTTGTGTATATAAACTAATCTTGGTAATACTGTACATAGCTGTTTGAAATGCCAGAATGACTTCTGACTATTCCAAGCTTTTCACAAAATACATTTTATCTGTGAGTAGCCTTTGACTAATAATACTGGCTAACAGATGTTGGGAGAAAAAAGAATTTGTCTGTTGTTTGTTTTTCTATTCATTTTGGTTTAAAATGTTTTGCACTTGTCTCTTTGACTTGTGTTTTATTAACATTGATGGGTATATTAAAAGTCACTCTGAGCTTATTTGTCTTAAATCTTTGTAATGCCTGTTTTTTACTATTATATCCATTACACTATAAAATTTAGAGTATAGTAAAGCAGAAGACATTTTTTAATAAAATATGAAACATTGAATATTTAATGATGCACTTTAATCAACATTCCTTACATATCAGGATTTTTTTAAATCCCGAAATATTTTTATTTTTTGACAGAAACAGAAGTGGGAGGACCCAGTACAGTCTCCATAGTTGTACATCGTTAGTTTTCAATATTGTTTCATTCCGCAGATAGGGGTAGGGCTGCCAAGGGGCAGATACTGGGCTTACGTGTTGCCCTGGTGAGAACCAAACTGGGGTCACACCCCAGTTCAGCATATAGGTCCACACTGGCCAGGGCTGGGATTTGGTCCTTGGATCCGGGGGCTGCAAAGCAAGCACTCAACCTGCTGAACCATCCCAGCATCCCCCCAAAGTATTTTTTATTTTGTCATAAATATTAGTATTTTTACATCACTTTGTGCTTTTGATCTGCTAGAAGTGTAGTTTAAGATAACTATAAGCGAATGTATCAAGTGTAATATGATTCAACTTTATAAATTGAACTGAGTCAAGAGTTTTATGGTAGGGGGAGTGTCTTAAACTAGGCTGGATTTTAAGAATTGAGAATGCAAATTTAAGTGACAAACTGCTAATTCTATGTGGCGTCTTTTTCTGATATAGATTAGAACCACCAAGTTAGCAAAGGCTTTTGAGCAGATAATGGAAGTTGCAAAATCCTTGTTTTTTTTTTGATGACATGCATTCATTATTTCTCTTGATTGGGGCTTTTTCCTGCCATGAAGATTTCTAACAGGCTTGGTTTAGCTTTCTAGCTTATGGCATGTTATAAAAAGCACAACTTAGGCGCATTCTTTGGCCCCGTCTCCTTTCTGGGGACCCAAGAATGTCGTCCGGGAGCCCCCTCCTCCCCCCAAAAGGCTCACATACGATTAGCCACTTGAAAAGAAAAAAAAAGCACAACTTAGAGGTGTGAGGATTTAGTACAGGTGGGTCAATTACATGTAAAATCTGAGGTGTGGGTGACAATCTAAAAAGCTGCATAGGATGGAGCAGGTAAAGGTAACAACCTTTCAGTTGACACTGAAGGCAACTAAAATGCAGGATCACTCCAAGTCATTAAGGTTCATTTTTCTAGTGCACTAGCTTCAAAGAAAAAAATGGGGTGTTTTATCAAAATTTGCAGTAAATCTCACATTATTTAAGAATATTAGATCAAGTAAAGTATCCTGTTTTCAAAGAGGGAAAGACCAACCAGTAAGAAACGGTCTGCCCACTAGGGACTTGGAATAAAATAGAGGAGACCCATGAGGAGACCCATGTGAAAATGACAATGTGGTAAGTGCTATGTTGGAGGAATTATACAAGGTAAAATGAGGGCGCAAGGTAAAATAACTAAGGACTAAAAAGGACCTGAACTAGAACCCCTATGAATGGAGACAAGGGGTTGGAGATTTAATTAGATGAGAACATGACACACTGAATAATTTTTTTACAACAATGAGAACAACAGACTGAAGCTACAAGTGTTAATATTGAAGAATTTTCTAGAAAATCTAAAATGCAGAGGCCTGTTAACTGTTTGAGGCAGAGTAGACTTTCAGTTAACTGGTACCCATGGAGATTGGTATATGCTGGGTAAATGTAAGTGGACTCTTAACTGGCACCTGGATAAGGTGGATAAATATATTATTTCTTGTGTTTTTTGTTTTTTTAAAGATTTATTTGAGAGAAGTGAGGGCCCAGAGCAGTCTCCATAGTTGTATATCATTAGTTGTGACATGGTTTCATTCCACACAGGTGGATGTATGGCTTTGCGGGGTGGGAACCGAAATGAGACCTTCCTCATGAGAGAACCTTCTACACCAGGGGTGTCAAACTGGTGGCCTGTGGGCCGCATGCAGCCCCCGAGGTAAATTTTTGTGGCCCACGATGCTCTGAAATGAAATGAAAATAGAAGCATCGTGGGCCACAAAAAATTACCTCAGGCCGCCAGTTTGACATCCCTGTTCTACACCATCCCATCCCAGTGGTTACCAGTTGCTCCACAGCTCAACATGGGTTTGCACGGGATGGGGCTGGGAATCAAACCCCGGACCTCTTGCATTGCAAAACCACTGAGCTATCCCAGCATCCCCATATTTAGTTTTTTGCTGGTTGCTTGAGAATGCTAGTTGGTTGAGTTCTGGTTAATGGAGAGTCTACTGTATTTAGTTGATGTTGATACAAAAGAAAAATATTGACTATGCAATGGACTGCAAATTGAAACTTGCCTTACCTTTAACTTGATCTTGCCAAGAATCCAAAGCAATCCCCTTTAATTAATACACTAATGTCTTTTGAAGAGGAATTCTCAAGCTTTGATTTTGACAGTTTTGTTCCAGAGGTCAAGAAATACTGGCATTTAAAAAATGGATAAGTTGGGAAGCCGGGATGGCTCAGTGGGTTAAGTGCTCACTTTGTAGCCCCGGGGACCGAGGATCGAATCCCGGCCCGGGCCTGTGTGGACCCATATGCTGAACTGGGGAGTGCCCCCAGTTCAGTTCTCACGGGTGAAGACTCCGGCCCAGTTCCTGCCCTGTGCAGCCCCACTCCCACCTGTGGAATGAAACTACCGTATGTGGAAAAACCAATGATGTACAACTATGGAGACTGTTCGGGGCCCTCCGCCTTCTGTCTGTCTCTGTATCTCTCTCTCTCTCTCTCTCTCTCTCTCTCTCTCTCTCTCTCTCTCTCTCTCTCAAAAACAATAAAAATAAATCTTTAAAAAATGGATAAGAGCTGGATTTGGGTAATGCTTTAGGCTGTCTCCTAACATAAACAGCAGCGTCTGACAGTAGTTTTTGTTCTCCCCATTGTCTCCATTGAGCATCTCACTGACTTTAGCCATCAGATCCAATGTTATTGCATCATCCTTAAGGTATTTTTATTTGTGAAGTATTAAAAGGCCAATGAAACAACAAGGAAGATGGATAAAAAGGAATTTTGGAAATGTTCTGGGTGCTGTGATAATCATAAGTGAATCTTGGAACTAGGAATTTGGAGGAAATTGCCTCATTCAGTATTTTGAAGGCATTTGTATTGTAAAAGCATCACTGAAACTGATAGACATTGCAGAGTGGACCTAGAAGTTTCTCCTGCAAACCTAGTTGTATTAGAAATTTCTTAGAAGATCAGCAAAGTAGATTTTTATAAAACTGTAAGATAAGACATCATTGAAACTGTCCCTCTCCCAAAGTTTAGCTTTTAAAATTTTGAGAGGTATTCATCTGAACATCATTGAACTTCTTTTTTCTTTGTGGCAGATGACCCTAATTTTCAATGCAGTTCAATGGTCTCTGGAGTAAGGAAAAATATCTATGTATGCTCTAGGAAGATTTACCAGGAAAAGATGGCATGTTCGGTCCAAACTTCATTAAACTAGGAGTAAGAAACCTCAGCCAGTCCAGCCCATGAAGAAAAATACCTCCAAGGAGCATTTATATCATAATTCATATTGTTTAATTTTATGTGGTTAATAAAGATTTTGAAGAGCATATTTGTTTTGAGTTTTGACATTCTTAAACCATGAAATGGGTTTCCAGGCTTGGACTTCCAATTTATGCCTATTAATTAATCTGTTATGTCGATGGAAAATAAAGGCTCAGTTGTACAATGACTATGTTTAGATGACCATTCAGGAGAGGAGTCACCTTTTTGCAGACATGACTATGGAAGCTCACATGAGTTAAGTAACTTAGAAACTCAGTGTGGTACTTAGGAGAGCCAGAATACCAACTCACTGCAAAGAATCTTGCTTTTTCCAAACACAAAAGTTGAGGACAGAAACTAATTTAAGGACAGAGTAAAGGAATTGGAGGGAGGAAGCTGGGATGGCTCAGCGGGTTCAGTGCTCATCTTGAAGCCCTGGGGTCTGAGGATCCTTTCCCAGCCCTGGCCCGTGTGGACCCATATGCTGAACTGGGCTGTGCCACCAGTTCAGTTCTCACCAGGGTGAGCTTCCAATGTGGAAGGCCCCCAGTGTGGCTCCCACCTTGGGTATTCCTCCCATGCTGGAGGTCCCCATTTCAGTTCCCTCTGTGCGCAGCCCCACGCCCACCTGTGTGGAGTGAAACTATTGAGAACTGATGATGTACAACTATGGAGACTGCTCTGGGCACTTCCCTCTCCCTTCTCTCTGTCTCTGTCTCTGTCAAAAACAATAAAAATAAATCTTTAAATAAAGGAAGAAAATTGGGAAGACTGGTGTCATGGAGTCCAAGAAAGAATTTCGAAGGAGAAATTGATTAAGAAGAGGCTGTGAGCTTGGTGAAGGCACCTAGAGCTCATTAGATCTTTGGTGAGCAGTGTCAGCAGAGGGAGAATAAAAGGCAGATTACACTGAGAGTGTAAGTGGTAGACGAGCAAATAGAGACAGCAAGTATAAACCATTTTCCAAAAACATGGCTGAAAAAGATGGGCAAGAGAGAAGAGGGCTATAGCTAGAGGGGAAACTTTGTTTTTTGTTGTTTTTGCTATCACTGAGAGATCGATCACCTGTTATGTGCTAAGTGTTTTACATACACAATGTAATTTAATCCTCATGAGAACTATGACAGCATCCCCATTTTGCACATGATATTTAGAGCAGTAAAACAAGTTTCCCAAATTCCATAGCTATATAGTGTTAACATTCAAACCTAAAGTGTGGCTGAACCACTAACAAAATTCATAGCAAGTCCTCAGCCTGGAGCAGAAGGAGAATGAGTATGGATGAGACACATTCAGGAGTGTTTGGAGGAACGCAGGAAATGAGGGAGGGGAATTCCAGCTGGATGGCCTCTTCTCTCAAGCCGAGTCCTATGAACAGAAAATGTCTGAGGACGGATGTGCATGTGAGAGGAATGCAGTCTCCACTGCCTTCTTTCCTTCTGAATAAGGTGGTTAAAGGTTTCAGAGTACACTGTGTAGTTATTTAAAGCAATATTACAGTTTTTATGACTTGGGGAATGCATGTGTTATAATGTTAAAGTGAAAAAGTAAGCAAAATTGTATAGACAGGATTTTTTCTTTTTTAAAGCATTAAACAAAAGAACAGAATGGTGACAATGGCTGTCATTTGAGTGGTGGGATTATGTGGTATTTCCTTCTCCCTTTTTCTTTTCTGAACTTTCTACATTTAAAGATTTATTTTTATTGTTTTTGACAGAGAGAGAGAGAGAGAGAGAGAGAGAGAGAGAGAGAGAGAGAGAGACAGGGAGAGACAGAGAGAAGGGGGAGGGCCCAGAGCAGTCTCCATAATTGTACATCATCAGTTTTCCACATGGTTTCATTCCACACAGGTGGGCGGGGGCTGCACAGGGCAGGAACCAGGCTGGGGGCCTCCTGCATGGGAGACACACCTTGGTGAGACCCAAACTGGGGGCACACCTCAGTTCAGCATATGAGTCTGCACGGGCCAGGGCCGGGGTTCAATCCTCAGACCCCGGGGCTGCAAGACGGGTTCTCAACCCGCTGAGCCATCCCGGCTTCCCTCACATTTTAAACAATTACCTTTATTTGTAATCAGAAAAAGCAAACTTTAAAAATATCTGAAGTTATTAACATATGCAATCAATATAAATTGAGCAAATCATTTGGCTGGCAAAGATTCGTCCAGTGATCATGACTGTGCTCCCCCCAAATTTCTGGTAATGGTGACCACACCCTTGAATATAAGGGCACTTATGTGATCCAAGCTGGGCCAAATAAAATTTTTCCTGGAACCTTGCAGATGTTCCAATTGCTATGTTGGCAAAGATGGGGAAGTCAAGCTTTCCACTGCTTAGAAAAAAGCCTATCTGCAGGAGAAGAGAATGAACCAACACAGAATTCGAACTGAGAAGGAGAGCAAGATCTGACATATCAGTCCCTGAAGCCAATCTTGGTTTGGTTTCATGACTATTTATATTTCTCTTTTTGGCCTAAGTGGGTTTCTGTTGCTTGCAGTTAAAAGAGTGACTGGTGCAACATACTTCTCTCAGCTGGCCGAGATGAATTAAATATTCTGTATATTGTATAACTGAGAAATATATGTCAAAGATCCTAGGGTTCCTGCATTGATCCCTTTGCTGGTGCTCTTGCTGTTTCAAGACTGGCATGTGACAGCAGCAGGCTCCCCAGCGTCTCCTCCCAGTCAGCCTCATTTCCCTGGTTACATGTGGTTATAGAATCCGTTTTCTAGTGACTGCTTTGTGCAAAGCACCACCGTAATCGTTTCAGTTCCAGAAAGAATTCTGCTGATAGACGTCACCTCTACTGAACAGGCTTATAGATGACACAGTTCCATTAATAGCTAAAGAGACTTAGCCACGTAATTTGAACAATAACTATAATGTGCAGTTTGTTTTCCTGTCTGCCCCACACTCTTGCTCTGCATGTCAAAAATATGACTTTTAAACTAAGAATTTGGAGATAAAAGCCAGTGAGGAGTCTTGAAGTTGTATTTGACAAATGAATTTGGAAAAAGGTAGTATTTTGAGTTTCTACACTCTGAGGGGTGGAAGGAATACTGAAGTTGGGGAAGGTAGAAAACCTAGTTTGACCATGTGCTTTCCAAACAGAGTCCTGGCTCCAACACTGAATGGACAGAAGTATAGAGTGGAGTTGCACCCATGTTTACTTTGTTTGCATTCCTTGGTTAATTCTTGCAATCAACATGTATTTTGAGGACCTGCACAGTTTTACGAATGCTAGGTAGTGCCAGGCACTGAGATACAAATGCAAACAAGATCACCCCCCACCCTCTCTATTGCACGCAATTATGTGGAGGTATTAGAAACAACTAACAACATACAGTAAAAAAGTAAAGTGCTCTTTTAGGGTATGCATTGGACACTATACACTAAGCACTTCATCCAGTGGGAAAAGGGATGGATGTGGCTGTTTCTAGGAGAGGTGACACTTCATCTAGGTCTTAAAAGATACGTTTGTCAAATGGGTAAAGGTAAAAGGTTTGCTAGGCAGAGGGATTAGCACGGACAGGCACAGAAATGAAAGTGCACACGGTGTTGGGATGGTGTGGGCATGCTGTGTGTGTTAGAGAAGAGGAAGCAAGTTAGTTTTGCATCATGGTATTAGAAACCCAGCTTCACTTTGCCAGGTTCACATTTTCCATTCTGGGTTTCAATTCTGTGATAAACTGCTGAGAAATACAGATTTCTGTTTATTTTTGTTCAGACAAGAGTTACAAATGATGATGAATGAATAAATAAAAGAAAAGTATATAAGAAGTCCTGGGCCTTGTCAATCAGGAAAAATGAGTAGCAGTAACTTTGGGAGTAAAAGGAGAGAAGAGCTTCTATCACCACTGCAGCTTTGGCCTCTTCCAAGTCCCATCATCTTCTGGCCAGGGCCCAGAGAACCTGCACCTACTGCAACACACCCTGCTGTCCACTCCTGCAGCAGTCCGGTTCATCCCCACACACGCTCTGCCCAGTTTCTGGTGAGGAAGATGAAGAAAAAGCATCCAAGGAGATAAACAAAAATGAGGGTGACTGGTGTCCTGGTAGCCCCAAGGGAAGAGAATTTCAAGAATGAGAAAATACTCATAGTCAACACACAGAAAAGGACTAATAAGATAAAAACTGAAGTGTCTCTAGTTTAGCAACACAGAAGTCTCTGGTGACATTGAAAATAGCAGATTTGGTGGTGTATTAGGGAAAGAATCCAGAGGTCAAGTGGTTGAAACTGGAGAGCCTGGCATCAGGCCAGGGAATTTTCCCCACCGAAGCTCAGCAGTATGTGATGACAAGAAGATGGAGGGATAGGATAAAGAGACAGAGAAGGAAGTGAGGTAGGGAAGGAAGAGCTGCAAGAACAGGTGGCCATGGTTGGAGAATGGTATTTTGTCAGAGGATAGCACTTCTAGGTGATGACAAGGCTCAGAGTATGGCCAAGGGGATGAGTGACCCAGGTGGTAAGAAGGGCAAAGGTCATTGGAGATGAGGGAGTCAGAGACTTTAAGATTAAGATGTAGAATATAGGGAAGCCGGGATGGCTTAGCCCATTAAGCACCCAATTTTTAGCCCCAGAGACTGAGGATCGAAATCTGGCCCCAACCCGTGCGAACCCATGTACTGAACTGGGGTGTGCTTCCCATGCAGCAGGTCCCTGGTTTGGTTCTTGCCGATGTCGGACGCCCCCAGTTGGGCCCCCAGCTCATGGGGGCGTGTCTCCCATGCAGGAGGTACCCGGGCTGGTTCCTGCCCTGCGCAGCCCCCGCCCACCTGTGTGGAACCAAACCATGTTGAAAATTGATGATGTGCAACTATGGAGACTGCTCTGGGCCCTCTCCCTTCTCTCTGCCTGTCTCTGTCAAAAACAGTAAAATAAATCTTAAAAAAAAAAAAAAAAGTAAAATGTGTGACCCAGAGACACCAAGTCATCCAGGATAGTGGCATTATTTTCCCTGGGGAGCCTGTGAATTAGGGGCCCACATTCTCAGTGAATGTTGGGAGGTGGGTAGGTGGCAATGCCAAGGAAGGGAGCCTCACAAAAGAGTGAGAGTGCAAAGGAGATGGTGAGAGGTGGAAGGATGCTGACCACCTTCTTCCTTTTCCCATGGTGGGTGGGCTATGGTAATGAGTTGGTGTCCTTCAAGAGGTCAGCAACAGACATCATGCCCTCAGCCAGATTTCAGTTAAGGCAAAAAGGGAGTTGTTTTCTATAAGTGAATGAAGGTTCAGGAGGCTCGAAGTAGTGGCAGGAAGGGCAGAGGACAACATCTGCCCAAGAGTACATGAGGGACCAGGTAGCTGGACTGACTTGCATTTTGGGACTTAGCCTGGGATGACAGAGAGGGAGGAGGACATAGTGGGACTGAGTAACCAGGGACAAAGGAGACCATGATTAAAGTGGCTTCCATGCTGTGCAGACAGAAGCCCTAAGCTATGTCTGCAGCCGGTGTGCAGTTTGGGGTTTTAAACCCCAACAGAAATTTGGTGACATTGTTTGGGAGCCTCTGTAGAACCTGGCTCTAATGAAGGGATGGGTAATTAGAGTCAGAAAGAAGTGGACAGTGGTCTCTCCTGCACCCCAGCCCTGGGTGGATATGCCTTTGTCATGGACCCTGTGGCTCAGCACCCCCATCCCTGCCACTCCCTATTCTCTGTGGAGGAGCCATGCTCTTTAGGTAGGAATGATTTCACTTCCAGCCCTAGTGGTGTGTCCTAAACCATTTAGAGAAACCCCATCCCCCTGGCCCACTGGCTGATTCAAGGAAGGGCCTAAACCAGCTCTGCCTTCCTCTGCGTGTTGACTTTTCTCTGGTCACAAGGGCTGCTTTGAGGTGGGTACATGACAATCATTGGCCTGAAGGGATTGAAGCGCAGTAATCGGTATGGATGGTGATATGTAAAGACGTCCACAATCTGAGAAAAACCACAGCCATTCATTTCTTCACATGAGGAGCCAGCCTAAAAGAGGGAACAGCTGAGTGAGTCCAGAGAAACACAGCCACTGAAGATGTTGAGAACTTTCGGATTAAGCACTGGTCAAGTCCTCATTGCTTCTGAGACAAAGGCCTTGTATTATTTAAACCAGTTTGAGTTGAGTGTTCCATTACCTTATCTTACCAGAGAGCGGTCCAACTGAGAGGAACAGCTCAGGCATCGCTTTGTCCCATCAGCTCCTCCACTCCACCTTCCAGGGCCAACGTGTGTCTGTGGAGCAGGGCATGGTGCAGATCCTGGCACTCTTACCCCTCAGGGGACTGTGATTCTGAAGATGGAGCTGGATGCAAACTCTGAGTCTATGAGAACCAGTCTTCTTTGTCAGAGACTATTCAGCCTCCAGCCTCTATCTTGGTGACTCAGACACTTGTTTATATTTTGCAGAATCTGGGGAAGCCGGGATGGCTCAGCTGGTTATGTGCTTGCTTTGCAGCTCCGGGGACCAAGGATTGAATCCCAGTCCCAGCCCGTGAGGACCCATATGCTGAACTGGGGTGTGCTTCCCATACGGGAGGCTCCCAGCCCAGTTTCTGCCCTGCATGGCCACTGCCCACCTGTGTGGAATGAAACCATGTCGAGATATCATAGTTATGGAGACTGCTCTGGGCACTCTACCTTCTCTCTGTCAAAACATAAATCTTTATATTTTGTAGAATCTTTTGCACTATCAACCCGATTCTTAGTAATCTAAGTTAGCTTTCTAATATTTAGAATGTTTTCTTATGTCTCTTATCTTTACCACACCGTTATTATCTGCTTTCCTTTCCTCCTTTCATTTATTCAGTGAATATGTATCAGGTGGCTGCTGTGTGGCAGGCACTGTTCTGGGCCCTGGGGATAGATATTTCAGTGAACCAAACAGACAACAACCTTTGCCCTCAGAGGTTTACATTCTAATGGGAAATACAGATAATAAACAAAATAAACAAGTGCAATATCTATATATCTCTACCTCTATATGTGTCTATATATATATATATGTATATCCAGCCATATAATATGAAAAATAGAGGCAATTAGAACTGGAATTTTCCCAGACAGCCCTTGTATTTCTATATATGTTTAGATAATGAGAAAGTGGAAAATGAAAAGCACAAAATTTTGTGTGTATTTGCCTCACTGAGAAAGCTGTTTTGGCTTTTGAGTAAAGATCTGAAGAAAGAGGCATGGACCACGCATGATTGTGAGGGGAGAATCATTCCTGGCCAAGGGAACAAGTCCAGGCCTGTGGGTGTGTTCCTGGTGTGCTTGCCTAGCAGCAAGGAGGCCAGTTTGACCAAGAGGAGTAATGGAAGGGGAGAGTAGTAAGAGACAATGTCACAGAGGTGATGGGGACTTTAAGGCACAGTGAGCACTTCAGCTTTTACAGCTAATGGATGGGGAGACAGGGTGGGTTTTAAGTAGAGGACTGACATGATCAGCTTTGAAAGGAAAGAGAAGAATCAGGGATAACTCCAAGTTTTTGGCTTGAGGCAAATGGAAGAATTGACTTGCTATTAAATGAGATGAAGACTGTTAGAGAAACTATTTTGTAATGTGTGTGTGTGTGTGTGTGTGTGTGTGTGTGTGTGTGTGTGTACAAGGAGGAATGAAGAACAGGGGGTCAGTCTTGGACATTTAAGTTTGACATTCATTTTGAGAAATCAAGTGGACAGATGGATGTTTGAGAGTGAAGGTTTGAGTTAAGGATCTGTTTGAGAATCATTAGGATAATGATGATATTTAAAACCACAAAACTAGATAAACCCACTAGCCTCCTTTCCCACCCCACCCCCACCCCACCCCACCCCCACCCCACTCCCACCCCTTTTTGTTTTGCTTTTACTTTGAAGAGCCTTTCCATGAACTATGGCTGTGCTTTAATTAGTATCTTTAGATCCTTTATTTAAAAAAGAACTGACTGGGGAAGCTGGGATGGCTCAGTGGGTTAAGCGCTCACTTTGCAGCTCCGGGGGCGAGGATCAAATCCCAGCCCGACCCTTGTGGGCCCATGTGCTGAACTGGGGAGTTCCCCCAGTTCAGTTCTCTCTCTGTCTCTGTTTCTCTCTCTGTCTCTGTATCTCTCTCTCTCTTTCTCTCTGTCAAAAAACAATTAAAAAAATAAAAATAAACAAAAACAAAAAAAGAACTGAGTTAGCTAAAAATGAAGAAGTAGCATTGTATGCCTGGCTGACTAGCTCTGGGAAGAGGATACGGTGAAGCAATCTTTTTGCAGTCACCTTTCATTGAGGTGACTTTGTTTTGTTGTTTAATGAAGATAAAATAGCAGATATTTGATGATATCATTTCACCTTAATGAGTTCACAGTTGTCTTAGTATGTATTACAGTAAATCAATTTTTAGTATTACTGTGTGCATGGTTAAAAAAGAATCAAATGACATTCTGCTAGTCACATGCTCTTGCCTCAGGGTCATTATGCTTTTTATTCTTCCTCCCCTGCAGTACTCTTCCCACAGATATGAACAAGATTTGCTCCCTCACTCCTTTCATGTTTCTTCAGATGTTTTTTAATCAGAGAGGTCTCCTCTAACCAAATTGAAATAGTAAGTCCTGTCACTTGCTGTTCTGTTTTTCTTTTTTGGCACGATTGCCACCTTATGCTCTGTAGGAAGACTGCTCAGAAAGTATCCAGCCATGTAATATGAAAGATAGGGGCATTTATAGCTGGATTTTTTCCAGACAGCTCTTGTATATAGTCTGTTTATTGTTCATTCCTCTCCATTACAAATGAACTCAATACGATTTGCTCAATGAACAAAGATACTGCTGTTCCAAAGAATTGTATGAAGCTTTGGTGACTTTATTTCACCGCTTTGCTAACATTATGCATTATAATTTTAAAACATTTTTGCTACTTTAGTAGATATAAGGTGTTATGTCAAGGTTAAATTAAAAAAAACTAATTATAAAAGACAATGAGTATTTCATATACTTGTTTACTAATTTTATTTCTCTGTGTGAATTAGTAAATATTTACTGGTACCTTTGTTTATTTATTTAGCTACTGGTATCTTGGTAGTTTTCACATATTTAAACAAGCATTTATAACATACATTTGAGGTATTTTTCTGCTTGTTATTTGGTGCAAACATTTTTCTCAAGCTTTTGCCTTTTAAAATACTGTCCAGTTTTTATATTTTTGAATGTTAGTCTTCCTTGGCAGCTTCTTCTATTTTTCAAAGTTGACATTTTTTGTCATAAATATAGTTGTTTTATCCTATTTAATATAGTGTTTCTATGACTGTTCTTTAAAATATTTAGCATTTTAATCCACTTGGAATTTATTTTGATGTATAATCTGGAACTTCTCCCACCCCCATTTTCATTCATTTATCAGAGCGTTTTTTAAAAAAGATTTATTTGTTTTTGACAGAGACAGAGAGAAAGGGGGAGGGCCCAGAGCAGTCTCCATAGTTGTACATCATTAGTTTTCAACATGGTTTCATTCCACACAGGTGGGTGGGGCCGCGCAGGGCGGGGCCTGGGCTGGGGGCCCCCCCCGCTCGGCTTCCCTAGCGCATTCATTACTAATGCCTTCTTACTGCCATATTTGGTAACACGACTTTACTATGTGTCTATATATATATTCCTGATGAGACACATAGTAAAGTGTGTGTATATATACATATATATGCTGTCTGGAAAGTGTCCAGCCACATACTATGAAAAATGGAAGCTTTTATGGCTCGATTTTATTTTCTGGACACTTTCGTATATTCACATATACACGTATTTGTTCAGTCTCATTCCCTTCAGTTGACCCCAGCTGCTATTTTTGGCTCTGGTTTCACCCTAGCTGCCAGAACAAAAGGAATATTTCGCCCCTGCAGGCGGCCATTGTCTCCCAGGACCTGGAGGTGGGGTGGGGCAGGGCCTCGGGGGCTCGCCCCCTTGTACCGTCCCGCGGGAGGACCTGGGGCCCTTTGACCGGCCTCCTTGAGTCCAGGTGTCCTGGGGCTTCGCGCTTCCCCGATGCCGTGCCTCTAGTACCCGACGGAGCCAGGGCTGTGCGTGCGGCGGGGACTGTCCTGCTGGAGCCCTCCCCTTCGCGCCTCTCCGCCTCCTGGGCGCAGGGCCCGCGGCCGGCGTCCTGCCTGCGCGGGCTGCCCGGCACCGAGGCCCCGCGCGGGCGCTCTGGGCGCGGACGGCCCCGCTCACTCAGGCTGCTCGCTGTGTCTGCACGTCCCTCCGCTTCCCCAGCTGTCCCCGCGTCCTTCCCAGCACATCGCGGACTGTGCCCGCTGTTGAAAGCGTTGAAGCGGACACGGTCAAACATGAAAAAGAAAATCTTTTATTTATTCAACAGATGCACACGTAACTACTTTGTGCCAGATACTGGCGTCAAATGAGTCCGGCACTGAGCCAGCCCGGGGCGCCTAGAACCAACCAAGTTTGGTTGCCAAAGTCTGAACATGTCAGGAACGGGGAGCCGGGAGCGATGGGGCATGGGTGGGGCTATGCGCCCCTCACTCGCTATCGCCCCACTGAGCTGCGAATGGCCGAGAGGAGGGCGCCCAGAGCCAGCACAGCCGGGGCCCCGCGGCGCCCAGCGCGAGACCGAGGTTTGTCGGAAGCCGGGACCCCACGGCCCCACGGCGCGGCCCCGGTGCAGGTAAGCGGTGCGCTCCCCGGGCCGGGGCCCGCGCGCCCAGACGAGGGAGCTCGAGGGCAGGACAGGCCGCGGGTTGCGCGGCTGGTGGCGGCCGCCCACGCCCGGGCCGCGCGGGACCACCACGCTCACCCTGAGCGACCTCAGCGGCTGCGTCTCGCGCCCAGGCCCATGCTGGTAACCCTTTAGACGCGGGCTGACAGTCTGCGCCCGGAAAACCCAGTCATAATTGGAAAATAAAACCTAAATACACGTGAACCAGCCAGCGGCTGCAGCATTTCCGTGAAAAAAACAAAAAAACAAAAAGCCGGGGTCGGTTCCCGCGGGGTCTCGGATCCTCCGACGTGGAGGTCGGGCGCCCTACGCCTTCCAAGGCCTGGGCTCTAGGGCAGAACTGTAGGCGGAACCCACTCTCTGGGAAGAGACACTTGGGAGAAAGCACTACTGTAGGAGTAGGAGACCCCTCTGAACATGCAAAGCTGTTTACTATTTCTCTAGAGAACATACATAACAATGTCTGTATTCAGTATGTTTTTTCAATTCAGTATTTATTTTAATTTGTATCTATTCATCACAATCCTATCAACGCACTTGAAAAATAGCATACATGTTGTATACATCGTGTGTAAGACATTGTATTTATTCAAGACCAGCAGGGATTCTTAAGGAGGTGTGGTACAGGGACAAGTAAGAGTGTCTAGGATTCAGGAGATCCACGAAACCCCTGGAATTGTTTTTAAAAAATTGAGCTGATGTGCACTTTTGTGGCAAGAAGTTTGATAGCTTTTATGATTACCAAGGAATTCAGAACAGTTGATTTAAGCGCTCACTTTGCAGCGCCGGGGACCCAGGATCGAATCCCAGCCCCGGCCCATGTGGACCCATGTGCTGAACTGGGGAGTGCCCCCAGTTCAGTTCTCTCTCTGTCTCTGTATCTCTCTCTCTCTCTATCAAAAACAAAACAAAACAAACTAGAGTTAAAAAAAAAAAAAAAGAAAGAAATGCTGTCAACGCTCAGTGGGTTCATTGCTTGCACTAACACTGAGGTCCCGCGGAGGGCCGGAGTCCCATGAATCCGGCCCCAGTCAAAGAGCTTAGTTATCGCAGTAGGGTCACCAGAGCCTGAACTTGACTACCGGTACCTCCCAACAGAAAATCCCCTCCCCCTAAAAAAACTCCAGGAGTACGGTAGGTTTCCTTTTAAAGCCAAATTAAGCTCAAATAGATTTACTTCTGCATTTCTCTGAGCTTAAACAGAAATAACTCTGGTGGGTTTTTCCCTCCTGGGTTAGTCATGCAAATGCTCTATGCCTCACATACCACTCAGTCAGTGCACGGGCCTGGCCCACTACCCTTCTATTTCTCTTGGGAGTCTCCAGGGGAACTTGGGCACTGACTTCACTGGGCTGGTATTTTCTTCAGGGGCTTAAAACGGGTTCCTTTTATGGGAATAAAAAAGACAAGATTTTTTTCTTAGCTGTGAAGAAAAAAAATTACAAAACCACTCGTAATCCCACTAATAGGCCCAACACAATATCGAATTTTGTTTTTGTTTTTTTAAAAAATATATTTTTATTTATTTTTATTTTTGATAGAGACAGGGAGAGACACAGAGACAGAGACACAGAGAAAGAGAGAACTGAACCGGGGGAGCTCCCAGCTCAGCATATGGTTCCGCACAGGCCGGGGCCGGGATTCGATCCTCGGTCCCTGGAGATGCAAAGTGAGCACCTAACCCACTGAGCCATCCCGGCTTCCCCTAATTTTGTTTTTGATATCAACTCTCCTATGTGTGTACATTATAGCAGTTCAGTAATTATATAAATTAAGAATTGTCCTATTTTACAATGCACTATTTTTCCTTAACATACCATAAACATTTTATTGTCTTCATAATTAGTGTTTTTAATGGCTGCATACTTTTCCATCCTACAGGCAAACTTCATTATTTCCCCTTTGTTGTATATTTGCAGATTTCAGGTTATTGGTGTGTGTTTGTGATGTTATGCCATGAACTTGTGTTCAGAGAATTCATGTTGAGTTCTCTTTTTCTCTGGCTAATCCCTGCTGTCATGAATAAGCCTCAACCTCCAAAGAAGCAATGTTTCTTTCATTTGTTTACTCATTCATTCATCCAGCAAATATTTAATGAATGTGTACTACATAACAGGCACTGGGCCAAGCACTGAGAATACAGAACTGAACAAAACGAAGTCTGCTACTGTGGATCTTGTATTCTAATTAGGGAAGACTAACAACAAATAAATGCATGTATATGCATATATAAGTATTAAATATATATTATAATGTCAGGCAATGATAAGTGTAACAAAGAGAAAGAAAGCAAGGTGTGGGAGATAAGGTGTATTCTGTTTTGCAGAATAGGGAACACTTTTTTTTTTAATATATTTTTATTTTTTTATTTATTTTGACAGAGAGAGAGAGAGGGGGGGGAGAGAGAGATACAGAGACAGAGAGAGAACTGAACTGGGGGAGCTCCCAGTTCAGCATATGGTTCCACATGGGCCGGGACCAGGATTTGATCCTCGGTCCCCGGCACTGCAAAGTGAGCGCTTAACCCACTGAGCCATCCCGGCTCCCTCAAGGGAACACTTTTTGACAAGGTGACATTGAGCAGAGACATGAAAAAAGTGAAGCAGCAACATTTTTATAAATCTGGGGAAAGGGATTTCTAGGCTGAGGAAACACAAGCGCAAAGGCCCTGGGGCAGGAGTGTGCTTGGCATGTTGCAGGAGGCCAGGGTGACAGAAGTGAAACGAATGGGGACGAGGGAAAGGGCATATGAATAGAGAGGTGGGTTGTCACCTGTTGTGGGGCCTACAGACTTTTACTCTGAGATTAGAAGCCATTAGAGGCTTTTGAGCAGAGGAATGAGATGCTCTTACCTTATAAAAGAATCAATTTGGGGGATGCTGGGATAGCTTAACAGGTTGAGCACTTGCCTTGCAACTGCGAGGTCTGGGGATCAAATCTCAGCCCCTGCCTGTGCAAACCCATGTGCTGAACTGCGGCGCAGTTGGTAACTGCCCAGATGGCCCAGCGATAAAGGTTTCTCACCCATGAGGGAGGGCTCTGGGTGGGTTCCTGCCCCATGCAGCCCCACATCCACCTGTGTGGAATAAAACTATGTCACAATTAAGGAGGTGCACCTCTGGAGACTGCTCTGGGCCCTCCTCACTTCTCTCTCTCACCTTCTCTCAAATAATAAAAAATCTTTTAAAAAAATCAGTTTGGTCATGTGGAGAACAGACTGTCAGAGTTCAGAGGTTATAATAATTCAGGTAAGAGAATATGTGGTTCTTTGGACCAGGGTGCAGTGGTGAAGGTAGTGAGGATAGCCTAGGGATGGATCAAATAGGATTTGTTGATGGTTTGAAAATGCAGTTTGAAAGAAAGAGTCAAAGATGATGTAAGGATTTAGGAAGAACAGAATTGCCTTTTTTTTTTTTAAAGATTTATTTTATTGTTTTTGACAGAGACAGAGAGACAGAGAAGGGGGAGGGCCCAGAGCAGTCTCCATAGTTGTACATCATCAGTTTTCAACATGGTTTTATTCCACACAGGTGGGCGGGGGCCTCGCAGGGTAGGAACTGGGCTGGGGGCCTCCCACATGGGAAACACATCTCACTTCAGCATATGGGTCCACACGGGCCGGGGTTGGGATTTGATCCTTGGTCCTTGGGGCTGCAAAGCAAGTGCTTAACTCTTTGAGCCATCCCTGTTTCCCCAGAATTGCCATTTAAAAAAAAAAATTTATTTTATTGTTTGAGAGAAGACAAGAGAGAGAAAGAGAAGGGGAGGGGGCAAGAACAGTCTCCATAGTTTTACATCATTAATTGTGACATAGTTTCACTCCACACAGGTAGATGTGGGGCTGTGTGGAACAGGAACCAAACTGGGGGTCTCCTGCACGGGCAACAAGAATATTTGGTGCCATCCTGACAGTAGCTGCGCCGCCGTTCAGCATATGGGTTTGCATGGACCGGGACCAGAATTCAATCCCTGGACCTTGTGGTCCCAAGGCAAGCACTCAACCTGTTGAGCTATCCCAGCATCCCCAATCATTGAGTATTTTTGAGTTTTGTTGTTTGTTCATTTGTATTTTGTAGAAGGAGATGGGGAATTAGGAATTTAGTTTAGACATGCTAAATTTGAGGTATCTGTTAGGAAGCTAAGTATAAGTGAATTCGTTGGTTGACTATAAGAGATTGCAGCTTAGGGGAGAAGTCAGAGCTGATTTTGGAGATATCAGTGAATACATGATATTTAAATCAAGAGATAGATGAGATCTAGCCCAGACCTCTCTGCCCAATCATTTATCCAGATATCTTTGCTTGACATCTCCACTTGGATGCCTAAAAGCCAACACAAACTCAGTGTGTCTAAACCCAAAACATCTGATTTTACCCCCTCACCTGCTCCATCCACAGCCTCCCCCTCTCAGCTGATGCTAGTGCCATTCTTTCATTGCTCAGACTAAACCCTGGGAGTCACATTTTACTTTTTTTTTCACGTCCCACATCCAATCTGTCAAGAAATCCTGTTGGCTCTGCCTTCAAAATATATCCAGAATTTAATCCAAACACTTCTCACCACCTCCGCTGCTACCATCCTGGTCAGAGCCACCTTGAGTTACTTCCTGTCTGAGTTGCTGCAATAGTCTCCTCAACTTCTATGCTACCCTACTCCTCCAGCCCCACACTGCTCCCGCCAGTCTATCTCTCAACCCAGGATCCAGAGGGATTCTTTTAAAACATGTCAGAGCAAGACCCTCCTCTGCTTAGAACCTTCCAGCAGTTCGCTGTTTTCCTCAGAGTAAAACACAAAGTCCTCATAATAAAAGACAACCGTCTAGTTTTTTGTTTTTGTTTTTAATTTTAAAGATTTATTTTATTGTTGTGACAGAGAGACAGAGACAGACAGAAGGTTAAGGGCCCAGATCAGCCCCCATAGTTGTACGTCATTAATTTTTGACATACCGGTAGTCTCATTCTACCCAGGTCTAGCGGGGCCACACAGGGCAGAAACTGGGCCAGGGGCCTCCCACATGGGAGGCATATCCCAGTTCAGCATGAGTCTGCATGGACTGGGGCCAGGACTCAATCCTTGGACCCCAGGGCTGCAAGGTGAGTGCTCAACTGCTGAGCCATCCAAGCATCCCCAGGTCTAGTTATTTGACTCAGAGCCCTCCTCCTACTGGTTTCGTGGTTCACTTTGCTCTAGCAACTCGGGTCTCCTTGTTGTTCCTCAAATGTGCCAGATACACTCCCATCTCAATACCCTCTGCTTAGGATGCCCTTCTCTCAGCTATCCCCTTTGTCTCATTCCCTGGTCTTAAGACTTTGATCATCTCACTTTCTCAGCAAGACTGCTCCTGACACCCTTTGTAAGATGCAACACCTTTCAGCCTGCACTCTGATCCTGCTTTCCCTTTCTCTTTTTTATATGACTTCTCACCTTACAATATATGATTATATATTGAGCAGGAATCTTTGTTTTGTCTTTTTGTCTTCTGATGTGTCCCTAATGCCTAGAACAGTGCCTGAAACATGGTAGATGCTTGATACATGCTTGCTGAATGAATGAATAAATGAATGGCTGGATGTAGAGTGTGTGGGAGTAATGGAAGATATCAAGAGCAGGTATAAGTATAATGCTGAGATTCCTTCTGGGCTGGGTGAGGCACAGGTAAAAAATTATGAGGACCTGAACCAAGGCAGGGAATGGAAGCATACTAAAAGAGTAACAGTTTAAAAAACTATAGATTAGACTCGCAGGGGTCTCCAAACTTTTCAGCCCACGGGCCGCATTAACTATCAAACAGAAGTTCGGGGGCCAGACTACACACTTGAGGTCCAAATAAAAAAGAATCAAAACATAGATGTTGTTTTTAATTATTTATTTAATATTATTTAATTCAGATAAAAAGGTCTCCATGGGCTGAATGAGAGGGCCTCGCGGGCCGGATGCGGCCCGTGGGCCGTAGTTTGGAGACCCCTGGATTAGAGAGACCCTGCAGTTATTCATAAAGGGTGTCCCAAAATTCACGCAAGATTTGAATTTTGTGTCATTTGTGTGGTAAAGTGTTGCCAATGGAAAAAAAAGATAGCGTGACAGCTGACAGTTCAGGGTTATTAAAAATGGAGGGCTACGTGAAAGAACAATGCATTTTCATTGTTGAGCAATGAAATTTTCCATCTTTTTTTTAAGATTTATTTATTGTTTTTGACTGAGAGAGAGAGAGATGTAGTCGGAGACAGAGAGAAGGGGGAGGGCCCAGAACAGTCTCCATAGTTGCACATCATTTGTTTTTCCACATAGTTTCATTCCACAGGTGGGCGGGGCTGCCCAGGGCAGGAACTGGGCCGGGGTCTCACCCCGGTGAGAACTGAACTGGGGGCACTCCCCAGTTCAGCATATGGGTCCTCACGGCCCGGGGCCGGGATTCGATCCTCAGTCCCTGGGGCTGCAAGCTGAGCGCCTAACCCACTGAGCGCCTAACCTACTGAGCCATCCTAGCTTCCCCAAATTTACAATTTTTAATCATAAACCTGTGTTTTCTATCAAAATTAATTCTTGCGTGAATTTTGGGACACCCTTTACATTCACTTATTCCGTCCATTCATTCACTCGGTCATTCATGTTTTCTCTGCACCTACAGTATGGAAGACACTGGCAGTATCAATGTTGTGTCCAATTTGAGACTTCCTGAATTGAAAGGTTAAGTGTCCAAGAGGATGAAAGAGGTGGTGTATTCTTTGAGCAGGGCATTTGTCTTAGTCTCATAGGGTTACCAACATGTAGGAGCTGCCAAATATCTTGGGGGTTGGAAAAGTGAAAGAAAAGTGAAATGGGAAGCAGGGATGGCTCAGAGGGTTGGTTAAGCGCTTGCTTTGCAGGCCTGGGGGCTCAGGATTGAATCCCAGCCCCAGCCCATGCAAGCCCACATGCTGAACTGGGGTGTGCTTCCCATGCGGGAGGCCCCCAGCCCAGTTCCCGCCCTGCATGGCCCCCATCCACCTGTGAGGAATGAAACCATGTTGAAAACTAATGACATACAACTGTGGCGACTGCTCTGGGCCCTCCCCCTTCTCTCTGTCTCTCTGTCTTTGTCTCTCTCTGTTGAAAACAATAAAATAAATCTTAGGGAAAAAAAGAAGAGTGAAGTGAATTAACTGGTGCTCCTCTGGCAAATACTGCTTGCTTTTTTGCTGCCCAGGAGCTCTGGGTCTGCCTTAGGTCAAGGTGGGTGCAAGCATCAAATCAGAGCTCTAAAGCTTCCCAAGTAGCCAGGGAGGGCAGCTGTGTAGGCTGAGACCCTGTTAAGCCTGCCTTCCCTCCTTCACCCCTTGTGAACTGTCTGAGGCCAGCCAAGTACTGGGACAGGACATATTGGTGGAGGGTGAAGATGCTGGGGAGATCTACCAATTAGACCAATTAGAAATGTATCTGGGTTAACCAGCAGGGTTTTCAAACATGTGAGTCCCCAGAAGGACTGAGATGGATGGGAACTAGAGTTAGTAGAACTCTGGAATGGGGATTTGGCCTGCAAGGCCTATGCCCAAAGTTCACTGGGCCCCAGGTCCAGAGGCAGCTGGAAGCACTAAGGGTATAGGTTTCATTCACCCTTCAATACCCTGAGTGTGTGCGTGTGCGCACATGCGCGCACAACTGACTCATGTTCTCTCCCACTTGGGGTCTGGTGTCATCAAAATCACCCCACTTTGTAACTGGTTGCTCTACAGAAATGAGATGGGATGGGACAAAGGTGCTAACCTTTCAGCTTTTACACTTTGGTATTTGAATTTGAATTCTTAAGATGAGCAGAAGTTATTTTATTATTTAAAAAATTGGTGGTGGGTGGGGCTGGTTAAAAAAATCACTGTTTTGAAGGAGGTCCTGCAATTGAGTCCTCAGTATTTGGACTTCGACTTTCAGCAAGTGAGTCTTCTTTTTTAAGAAGGAAAATAGGATATAAAAACACAGACATGCAAATAAGCCAGCAGGTGTCAGTATGGCTGACATCTGTCCCCTCACCTCCACCCTTGAAGCATCTGCTTGGTTTAGAAAACCTCTTGGCCTTTTTTTCAGGTCTGTGACCTCCACAAGGGCAAGGCCGTGAATACTACGTGATCTCTGGATCATAGCACAGCTCCCAGCACAGAGTGGCTCGTCCACCACTCCGGTCGGTCTCCCTGACTCTAGTTTTACATTTGATGCTAATTAAACTCAGCAAACACTCATTGATGCACCTCCTAGAGATCCGGCATTTCCTGCTATCGTCTTCAGCAAGCACTCTTCAAACTTTGGAGCGTGTGTATACCCCCAAATCAGTTTTAGAATTTGTATTTTAAGTTTAAATAATTTCAAAGAATGTAATTTCTGGCTTATTGCCAGAAATTATATATTGACATTTAAAACTGTTGTAACATCTTTTTAAAAATGTATATAAATAGAAACTAAATACCATGGCAGCTTGATGCCCACCATTATCTATTAAACAAAAGACAAAGTTTTTCTTAATGTGAGAATTTTATCTTGTGCCGTTTTCTCCTTGAACTTGTGAAATCCATTGTACTTCTCCACATAGAATATTATCGTGATGAATTTTAAAGATTTATTTTTATTGCTTTTGACAAAGAGAGAAATACAGAGACAGAGAGAAGGGGGAGGGCCCAGAATAGTCTCCATAGTTGCACATCATTGGTTTTTCCACAGTTTCACTCCACAGGTAGGCGCAGGGCTGCACAGGGCAGGAACTGGGCCGGGGTATTCACCCCGGTGAGAACCGAACTGGGGGCACTCCCCAGCTTAGCATATGGGTCCACACGGGCCGGGGCTGGGATTCAATCCTCGGTCCCCGGGGCTGCAAAGTGAGCACCTAACCCACTGAGCCATCTCGGCTTCCCTATCGTGGTGAATTTTACCCTTGCAAGTATTTTACTGATTACCTTATTATTCTTTTCTGCAGTAACAAAATACATATGAATTGAAATAAAACATATTTCCTTTGATCATTAGATTATAGATGTTAAATATCTTCTGGACTTAATTAGTATTATTATAATCATTTGTAGTACATAATTGGTTAAAACAAAATAAATGTGTTATACATTATGATAATTATTAAGCATGAATACAAAATTTTAGTGAAAATATGTTTTTATTGGTGGTTACATATTACCTTGTTCAAATGAATAAGTAAAGGAGTTTTATTTTAGATTTTGTCAATTATTTGAGCCCCTTTTGAGTTATATGTCAAAAATCACATAACAATTATCCATTATCAAAAATTATTTCTAATAATCTATCAGCTGACAACTCAGTTTTCAGTTTTGTTGAAAGCAAAGAAATTGGAAACTGCCTGACTTTCAAAAATATTTGTTACCTAGTTAGACTTGTTTTTTTTTAATTTCTGGGAAGTTTACCAAGAAGTGCTTTACCAAGACTTAACAAATTAATGTTACATCTTTCATTCTTTTATGTAGATGTACCTTACTTAACCCAATATACTTAAAAAGAATTGGGAACACAAAAATGTTAATTTTAGCATGCCTTGCTAATTTAATTTTTTAAATGCTTTTATCTTATTATAGGCTTTAATTATAATTAGTCAAAACCTTGGACCTACAGATTTGACTCATTCAGTTTCATTGTGTGTTGCAGGATGAAATGTCCTGTAAAAGTCAATTATGTCCAATTGCTGTAATGTATAATTTAAAGCTGATATTTCTTTATTTATTAAAGATTTATTTAATTCTTTTTGAGAGAAGTTGAGAGAGAGAAAGAGGGGGTAGGGTGAGGGGAGAGCCGTCTCCATAGTTGTACATCATTAGTTGTGACATGGTTTCATTCCACACAGGTGATGTGAGGAGGCTGAGTGGGGTGGGAACCAAACCAGAGGCCTCCCACATGGCAAGAACCTTCACCACTGAGCTATCCCAGTGGTTACCAGTTGCGCCAGTTCAGCATGTGGGTTTTGCATGGGCTGGGGCCAGGCCCCCAGACCTTGCAATTGTGAGACAAGCACTCAATCACTGAGCTATCCCAGCATCCCCTCCTTATTTGTTTCTGCTTGGATAATCTGTCCATGCTGTCAGTGGGGTGTATAAGTCCCCTACTATAATTGTGTTTTGGTCAGTTTCTCCTTTTAGTTCTGTTAGCAGTTGCTTTGTAAATTTTCCTGCTCCCTGGTTGGGGAAATATGTATTAATGAGTGTCCTGTCTTCTTGTTGTGTTGTCCCCGTTATCATGATAAAATGTCCATCTTTGTCTCTTATTACCTTTTTGATCCTGAAGTCTGTTTTGTTAGATACAAGTATGGCTATACCTGGTTTTCTCTGGATGTCATTTGCTTGGAGTACTGTTTTCTACCCTTTCACTTTGAGCCTGTGTTTGCCCTTGTGGCTGAAGTGTGTCTCTGGGAGGCAGCATGAAGCTGGTTTTTGTTCTTTAATCCAGTTTACTACTCTGTCTTTTTATTGGTGAGTTCAGTCCATTTACATTTAGGGTGATGATTGATATATGAAGATTTCCAATAGCCATTTTATCTTCTGTTTTCTGGTAACTCTTTTTTTCCAATTGCTTCTTTGCTTTTTCTGTTGGTTATTTTAGTTTGATGGTGTTCTATGATTTTTTTCCTCTGACTCCTTTTTGTTGTTTTGTTATGTGTCTCATTTCTAAATTGAGTGGTTACCATGAAATTTATATGAAAGAAAGTTTTATATATGCAGTGGTCTGTTTTCTTAAGGATACTTCTTATCTCCATTCTCTTTGGAAGTTTAAACTTTTACTTCCTCCCCTTTTATGTTTCTGTTGTCTCAGTTTATCCTTACTTACTATTACTTTTTGTTTCAGGTCCAATAGCCTCCTTCAGTATTTCTTGGAATGCTGGCTTTGTGCTGGAGAATTTCTTCAGTTTCTGTATGTCTGAAAAGGTCTTTATTCACCCTTCATATCTAAAGGATAACTTTGCTGAGTAGATGATTCTTGACTGGTAATTTCTCTTTCAATATTTTGAATAATTGATTCCATTCCCTTCTGGCTTGTAGAGTTTCTGTTGAGAAATCTGATGAGAGTCTGATGGGCTTTCCTTGATAGGTTATGGTGTTTTTTCTGGCTGTCTTGAGGATTCTTTCTTTGTCTTTGACCTTTGACATCTTCAGTATAATGTGCCTTGGAGAGGTTCTGTTAGGATTCAAGCAGGTAGGGGTTCTGTTTCTTTGTTGGATTTGCGGTTACAGTTCTTTCCATATATTTGTGAAGTTCTCATGCACTATTTGAGCAAATTCTTTGTGCCCATCTCCTGTTGTGCCCTCTGCTCCCTCCAGAATACCGTATTTTCCGGCGTATAAGATGACCGGGCGTATCAGACGACCCCCTAATTTTACAGTTAAAACATAGGTTTAGGCCTATATTCGCTGTATAAGACTACCCCCCACTTCTATGCTTATGTTACTCTTTTTAATGGAGTCAGATAATGCTTGTAGAAGTCTTTCATTTCTTTTAACTCTCAGGTCTCTCTTTCTCCTGTGACATTTTTTTTTTTTTTAAGATTTATTTTATTGTT